>CDFA01017762.1:0-18596 GCA_000826305.1 Acanthamoeba healyi
AAGCGTGGCTTCACCCCGTTCGTGTCGATGCAGAACCACTACAACCTCATCTACCGCGAGGAGGAGCGCGGTACGCGCTCCCCTGCTATCACACACACAGAGACACTCCACGCTGACATGAGACAAATGATGTTGCTCGAACGGAGAGCAGAGATGATCCCGTTCTGCGCCGATCAGGGCCTCGGGGTGATCCCGTGGAGTCCTCTCGCCCGCGGTCTCCTCACCGGACGCATCAAGCGGCCGAGCCAGGAGGAACTCGACGCCATCTTCTCCAAGAACGTCGACGTACTTCACCCTCTCCTCTTGCTCCTTCTTGTTGATCGGCGTTCTCATCTCGTCACGTGTGCCTGTGCGTGCGTGTGTGTTCACAGAGCGCGCAGACCTCCAACCGGTTCGTCAACGACAGCGCGATCCACGCCATGTACCTGAAGAGTAACGTGGAGGACAACTTTGACATCATCGAGCGGCTGGTCGAGGTGGCCGACAAGAAGAACGTCAAGGTACACCACACGCCCCCAGCCTGCCTGCTACCTCGAGATGATCGCCGTCGTGTCCGTCGTGGTGTGCTCATGCGTCATGCGCAGCCGGCGCAGGTGGCGCTCGGGTGGCTACTGAGCAAGCCCAACGTGACGGCGCCGATCGTGGGCGCCACCAAGCTCTATCAGCTCGAGGAGGCCGTCGCAGCCGTGCAGGTCAAGCTCACGGCCGACGAGGTCGCCTATCTCGAGGCCCCCTACAAGCCCCACCCCGTCCTCGGCAATCTCTCCTGAACCAGTCCTGTCCTGTGCCACACGGTCCTGCCTCTGCTCCAACAGGCGCGCGGGCGTCATCATCATCAAGCGATCAAGCTGGTGGCTGGGAGGAATACATCGTTTTACTACTATCTACATCTTCTTCGGCGTCGGCGTCGGCGTCGTCTTCATCTCGTCGTCGTCTTAGTCGTCATCATCAGTCGCATCAGAGGTCGGCGAGGTAGCCCACCTCCTCGCAGGTCTCGCCTTCCTTCTCGACGAGCGCCGAGTAGACGTCGTAGAAGTTGGTCTCGCGCACCTTGCCGCCGGCGTTCCAGCTGTAGAGCACGCCTCGGTCGTCAAACTTGAATATCTGGTCGTAGACCAGAATCAGGTCCTCGCTCAGCAGACGCGCCGTCACCGTCAGGTCCTCCGCGTAGTGCGCGCCACAGAGCCTCTTCGACCTGTGGCCGTGAGGAAAAGGAGAAGAGGAGGGGCGATTGATTGTGTCAGCATGATGATGACGATGACGACATTGCTGTGGCGTGGCCAGAGAGAGTGAGAGCGCGCGCGCGCGCACGGAGACGTGTACCATTGCTGGAGCACGGGGTCCCACCCGACTGTTTCGAAGGCTGGTGGATGGAAGGTCACATACGGACCAACGGAGCTGCAAACATAGAGGGAACGCACAGGCGCGCGTGATGTTAGTTAACAGCTGACACTGGTGTCGGTCGGGGTTGGCAACCCGCGCGCGCAAGGACCATACCTGGTTGTGGACGAGAGGTTACTGCCGTCCCTGCTGGACGCGGAGCCGAGATCGCGCTGGCTCCTGCTGCCCTGGCCCAGTCGCGTCGCGCCAGAGTCGGTCTTGTCCTTGCGTGTGACCCGCGGCGAGAGGAACGACGACAGCGAGGCCATGATGGAACTGTTGGCCGCGCCGGTTGCCGCCATGGCCTTGTCCGCATCGCTGCCGAGGATGCCCCACTGGAGCAGCGCGCGGGCGTTGCGTTCGCGCTCGATCCACTTGGGCGAACGCGAGTGGAGGTACTGCACCTTGACCACTGAGAAGCGACCCGTCGGTGGCGACGCGCAGTCGCGCTTTCGGTCCTCCTCCTCTTCGGCCAGGTCACGGAACGACGACGCACGCGACGACGTGTGCGACCGTGGCGTCGACGGCGTCGAGGTCGAATGCGGAGGCGACGGAAGCCGGTTCTGGATCTCGATCCTCCGCGCGGCCGATGACTTGGTTCGCTTTCTCTTCTCGCGCTTGCCTCCCTTGCCCTCGCCTCCACCAAAACTCGCCTTCTTGTCGTCCTTTTCTTGCAGCTTCTCTTTGCCCTTCTCTTTGTTGCCTTTCCGCCGTTTGGAGCCGACAGAGCTCTTCTTGAACGTGTCGTCGCTGGACAATCGCTTCGTGACGCCCAGCTGCTCGCTACCGCTCGACTCGCCAAAGGCCTTGCCCCAGTCCTCGTCTTCGCCGTCGGTTCGCTCGCTCTTGCTGTCGTTGCTCTCCTCGCCTGCGCCGCGTGAAGACTTGGCGAGAGGTTTGGCCGTAGCGGACTCGTCCTCGAGTCCGTCGCCCCAGTCCTCATCCTTGCCCTCCTCCCACTGGTTGAGAGAGCCCAGGTTGAGCGTTATGCCGGGGCCCTTCTTCCCGCTTCCCTTCTTGACCTGCTTCTCCTCTTCCTGGTCAAACTCTTTGCCCCAATCCTCGTCCTCGCTCTCTTCGACCTTCTTCTTCCTCTCCCCCGCTTCCTCCTTCGAAGCGTCGCCCGCCTTGTGTTGTGCGCTCTTCGTCGTCGCAGCCTTGGGTGCCTCAGCCTCCGACGCGAATTCCTTGTCCCAGTCTTCGTCATCGTCCTCCTCGGTCTCCGTCGACGCCAGCAACGGTTTGCTGTCTCGGCTAGGCGCTTGCTTCACCTCTTCTGCCGCCAGCTCTTTGTCCCAGTCCTCGTCTTCGCTTTCTATATCGCTCACCTTCGTCTTGGCTTTGTTGTCTTGTTGTGCGCCGCCTTTCTTCGAGGTCTCTTCGGTCGTCAGTTCCTTGTCCCAGTCCTCGTCGTCGTCGCTGTCGTCGTTGATCGTCCGCTTGGCCTTGCCCTCGTCCGTGGTGCTCTCGCTTAGCTTGCTAGCGTTCTCTGGGCTCTTGCCACCAAACTCCTTGTCCCAGTCTTCCTCGTCTTCCTCCGCCTCGGCTTCGCTGAGGCCGATCGCCGGCTTGCTGGCGGACGTCGTAGTCGTCTTCCCGCTCGCTTTCTTGACCTCACTCTCGAGCTGCAGCTCCTTGTCCCAGTCTTCATCCTCTTCACTCTCCTCCACCACCAGCCCACCGCCAGGGCCAACCAGCTTGATGTGATTTCCTCCCGCGTCGCTGCCCTTCTTGTCGACCTTCTCCTTCAGCTCCTTGTCCCAGTCCTCGCCATCGTCGCTCTCCTCGATCACGAGTTCGCCGTCGACGCCAAAGAGGCGAATGTCGGTCTTGGGCGCCGGTGGGGGGGAGTCGGTCGTCACCTTGGCCTTGAGCGTGATCGGAGCTAAGGACTTCCGATCCTCCTTCCCGCTGCCGCTCTCATTGCCAGTCGTCGCCTGGGAACTGTGACGCTGCGCGCTGCTGGCCACGCTTCGTTTGGCTGTTGTGCTGAACGGGCCGGGATTGGGCCTGGCCGACTCAATCGAGGAGACCACGTCGCTGCTGGGTCGCCTTGACAGGCTGTCGCCATTGTCGATACGGCTGGACTTGGAGCCCAACGAGCGACTGGGCTTGGCCTGACCGCCGCGTCCCGCCGAAGTCCACGATACCTCCTCGTAGATCACCACAGTGAAGGGATCGCCGTTCATCATCCGTCGCCGGATGGCGCTCACGCCGGGCTCGCCAGCTTTGGGCGGGGGAACCATGGAGAGCTTGCGCAGACACTCGCGAGTACGCTCGTCGACCTCCTGTGGTCGTTTTCGGCTGCTCACGGCAGGATCTTCGCTCACCGTCGACGCACTCCGACCCTTGATGCTGTTCAGCAGAGTGGCGCCAGCAACCATCGACCCAGGTCTCGCGTCCTTCTTGCTGCGCTTGTCCTTCTTGGTCGCGGTCGATGAGTCGGTGCTCTCCTTCATGCTCTTCTTCTTTTTGGTCTTCTTGATGTTGGAGTGCTTCTTCTCCTTTTTCGCCGCGGCCTCCTCTTTCTTGAGCGGCTGCTGCTGCTGCTGTTCCTCCTTCTTCGCTCTCTCCTTCCTCGCCGATCCCGATCGCTTCCTGCGCTTCGACTCGCCCTCGCTCTTCTCCCACTCCTCCTTGCCCTCCTCTTTTTCCCGCTCCTCTCGTTCCTTCTCCTTCTTCTTCTTGCGTACCACGGCACCTTCGGTGAGCGACTTGAGCGCGTCGGAATTCTTCTCGCGGTCCTTCTCCATGGTGGACACCAAGTTCTTGTACCGGGCAATCAGCCCGCCCTTCTTACGGTCGTTCGAATCCGTGGATGCCTTCTTGTCGCCGTTGGTCTCCTTCGGCGTGGCTTCGCTCTTGGTTCCACCGCCGCTGCTACTCCCGACGCCGTTGCTGTCTGGATCGGAGTGCTGCAGTTGTGTGGCGCCGTCGCTCATGACCCGATACAGGATGGCCGTTCCGGTTTGGTCCTGGCTCGACGATCCGCCGGCCTTCTCACTGACGCTCTTGCGCCGTGTCTTAGCGTTCGAATCGGGTCCGGTCGCTGCCGAGGCTACGAGCAGCGCCTCGTTCGCAGCGCGCGCGGCCATGCTCTTCGCGAGAACTTGATTTTTGTCCTCGCTCGGCTCTCCGTCGACATGGACCACGACGTCGGGCATAGGGCGGTTGCCGTTCTTCGCCGTAGCATCTGTAGAGCCGTCGGACGAAGCTGATGTATTATTGCTGCGTTCGCTTGTTGTGTCGTCGCCGCCGTCTGCATGCTTGCCTGCAGACGAAACGATAGTTCCTTCTCCCTTTGCTCTGTCGTTGTCCGACTCCTTGTCGTCGGGCGTGTTGTCGATGCCGTTGCTGGTCGTGGCAGTGTCGCTCATGGTGGTCGCGGTGGTGCACTGGAAGTCGGGCAGCAGCGTGCGATTTCGCGATCTCCTTGCCTCTCGGTTCCTCCGCCGACGATCCTCGGGAATGCCTGGCTCTTCTAGGTTCTCCCTCTCCTTGCCTCTCGCTGTGTCGTCCTGCGTTTGCTGATGGAGATCACTTGTTCCCCTCGTCAGATGAGCTTCCTCCTCCTCTGAGAGCTGTTGGTGAATGTTGGGGTCCGATGAGCTGCGGAACTTGAATCCAGCCGGCGATCGGTTGAAGTCGTTGATGTGTTGCTTCGAGGCGTCCTTGAAGAAGCGAAGATTGCGCACGAAGCGTGACTTGCGGTCGGTCTCGAGCTGGCTAGTCGCGGGTAGGAGAGGCGGCAGCGATCCGGATCCGGATGAAGGAGTGGACGACTCTGCCGATACCGAGGAGGCAAGCGAGGAGCCAGAGGGACAGCGGCGCGGCGGCGCGGCAGCTGCGGCGCTGATGGGCCGCGGAGAGAGCTTGCGCGGAGTGGGAACGGGCGAAGAGAACGGAGTGGAGGGCAGCGGGGGAGTCGAGGATGATGTGGACGTCGAGTTGACGGCAGACGAAGCGTGTATGGGACTGGGGCTGGAGACAGGACTGGCGCTTGCGCTGGGGTGGGCGCGTGCAAGGAAGAATCTGATTTTGTCCTTTACACCCCCGCTTTCCATCCGCTGAGCTCGACTCAGCTTTGATTGGGATCCGAACACCGCGTCGACACCGCGGCGTACGTGACCTGTGCAGCAGCACAGACAGGGTGAGCAACAAAAAGAAAAAGAAAAAGAGAGATTAAATCGAGGATGAATTGAAGATATAAATAATAAAAGAGGCAAACGATAGACAGCCAATTCGGGTGTTGGGGCAAGAGATTGGAGAGCAAGATGCCTCGCGCGAGGATGGAGGCCAGCCCCCCCTTGCAGTAATTGCAGTTGTCAAGGAATTGTAATGTACCTTGTTGGGGGGGGGGATTAGTGGTAGGGGAGGTGCGCGGGTGCAGATGGCATGAACTCAAGATCCAGCAAAAGTCTTACTACTCTACGTCTGTCTTCGTTGCGACAGGAGAAGGAGGAGACCAAGCAAAGTCGAGCGATGCGCACGCGTGAGGCGTGTCCGTTTATCTGTGAATATCGAAAATAACATATTTCTTTTTATTTTTTCTGGTGCCCAGGGGAACCGACGCTCGTCGACAGTAAATGCAAGCCGTGTCTTGACAAGCTGGCCTGTCCACCACATGCATGACCCAGCAGCCAAGGTGCGATGCTATGCCCCTTCTGAAAGAAACGACATCTTGACTGCATGAACATCAGATGAAGAACTGCAGGCGACCTTCGAGCGAAGTGAATCGGCAATCATCGGATACTTCTCGGGAGGTCAGTCCAGTCGGGAGAGGGCAAGGTCGCGCCCATAGGTCCATCGGGCACCAGTTTAATTTTCGATCACGCCTGCAATTTGCTTGACTAGTTCCAGGGCTACAGCGTGCGCCCGTGTGAGGAACTGGACGTCAACATGAACGGGGCGAGAGAGAAGAGGAGCAGCAAGGAGAGAGGCGGTCAGGCGAAAGAGGAAAAGAAGAAGGAGAAGGTCAAGAAGGCAAAGAGCGAAGGAGAGAGCGGAGAGGAGCCGGCGTCGCTTACGGACAAGATCAAGAGACGACGCAGCTTCCGGCTGAGCAGAGGCGCCACCGACAAGGACGCTGTGAGCAAGGCGCTCGCCAGGGAGCTAGAAGAGGAGAAGGCGAAGGCGAAGGAGAGCAAGCAGAAGAGCAGGCGAGAGCTGCGCAAGTCCATCTCCGTCTTTGCCTCTGTCTCTAACGGCAGCAGCGAACAGGACAAGAAGAAGAAGACCAACAAGACCGCAGGCGGCGGCAGTGTCATCTCGCGTCACGACGACGCCTTCGACCACAACAGCAATAAGAAGCGGCAAACGAAGAACCTAACGTCGGGCATCGACTCGTCGACTGCGCTCTCACCTTCAAACGAAAGCAAAGAAATCGCAGCAGCTGCGACGATGGAGAAGGAGAAGGCCAAGCGGAAGAGCAAATCGGACGACGAATGGGAGCGGGTGAAGCGGCTCATCGACGTGGCCGAGGCGGAGAAGGGCCGGGCGGAGAAGGAGGCCGCGGTCGTTGACGAGGCCGTCGCCTACTACGCCCAGAAGGCCGAGACGCCCAGGAAGGAGGGGGGCGCAGGGGGCGCATCTTCGACATCATCGTCATCCTCGACATCTTCGTCATCCTCGTCTTCGGCAGCATCGAGGAAGCGGCTCACGGTCTCCCTCGGCCCGGGCGCGTCGCCACGAAGCAACGTGATGGGCTCCAACCGGCTGAACACGAACGCGCGTAGGGTCTCGAATGAGCTCAACATCAAGATCCAGCAATTCAACATCGAGAAGGAGGGGGTGTTCAAGAGCTTCAAGTACCAGCAGCTGCCGCCCCTCCGCGTCAAGCCCCTCTCGTCGCACTCCAATGTGATCGAATTGTTCGGCCCCAGCGACGAGCCGGGCGCCGCGCATCAGCCCGAGGCGCTGCCCGGGGGCGACGTCTACTGCCGCGCCATCTCCACCTACCCGTGGGACATGCACGCCTCGGCCATGGCCGAGAAGGCCGCCGCGGCGGCCCTCGCGGCCGACCCCACCAACGGCCTCAACACCAACTGGAGCCAAGTCTTTGAGGGCATCAACGTCATCACCGCCGCCGACGGCAAGACTAAGGGCGATCGGCCCAAGGTGCGCCTCGCGCTCTCGCTCTTGAGACCTTCTGTCGATCGTGTGAGCGTGAGAGAGTGTGCGTGCTGACTGCTCCTTGGGGTGAACGTCCACAGGTGCACAAGGTCAAACGCGTGGGCGATCCCATCTGCGACGTCTTCGGCGTTCAGGTCTTTGCCAACCGCACGCTCGTCGCTCTCGCCGACGGCTGCAACTGGGGAGAGAAGCCCAAGAAGGGTACGTAGTGGTGAGGAAGACGCCACCACTGCGCACTCCTCCTCTCTCTCTGTCACTCGAGTCGCTTACTCAAGGTTCGTCTTAAACAGCTGCTCAGACGGCGTGCCAGGCCTTCTTGGAGCACATGAAGAGCAAGTTCGCCCAGGTGAACGACGTCAAGGTGCGTCCCTGGTGCCCCTATACACACGTGCGCTGGATTCAGTCCACTGAGAATGCGTGCTACCTCCTCCTCGAACAGACGGCGGGTCATTACATGCTTCGCGCCCTGGCCCACGCCCATACGCAGATCATGAGCGCCTGCGCTCGCGATGCCCAGGCCAGCGGCAAAACGATGAAGTAAGAAGAGCTTCCCTCGTCCGTCCTTTCTTGCGGCTGGCTCACCATTGTGTGTCGTTTCAACAGGATCACCGACGGTGGCACCACAACTCTCCTGGGCGGCATCCTTCTGGAGCTGGAGGAGGTACGCACGAACCTCTCAGACGCGCCTGGGCCTTTAAAACTCATCCGTCTCCGTCTTGCTGCAGTCGGAAGCCGAGCAGTTGGGCAGCCAGTGGGTGTTTGTTTGCGTGAGCGTGGGCGACTGCAAGGCCTATCTCTACTCGCCTTCGTCCAAGCAGGTCATCGATGTCACTCGAGCGTACGCGCGTACTCCCCCTGCAACTGCACTTCCATGTTTCGGTCCGATTGCTCACTGCTCGTCTGGGACACAGTGGCAACCGTTCCGCCAAGGCCGACATGAGCGATCCTGGCGGTCGGCTGGGACCGACGGTACCGCATCCATCTGTGATCACAGCACACGCCGCGCCCCTCCTCTCTGGGATGGACAGCTGCTCATCCCTATTTGTCTTCCTCGCACCCAGGTCGGCCGTGGTGGCGACGCTGATCTGCGCAATCTGGGCCTGTACATGGCACCGTGCGAAGAAGACTCCCTGCTTCTCGTCGTGTCCGACGGCGTTCACGACAACCTGGACCCCGAGGTACGACCTGTCACCGGTGGCGCCGCGTTTGATTGGCGGAAACCACGAAATGAAGTAACTGACTCGGAAATCGTGCGCCCGGCGTGGTGTGTGATGTGCAGCACTTGGGTCTCAGCCCGAGCGACGTGGGCGTGGACCAGGACAAGTGGGACAGCAACTTCGAGGCCCTCGAGAAGGCAAAGCACCTCTTCCGTTCGAGCTGCCTCATGCAGAAGATTCGCGGCACCAAAGATGAGGTGCGTCGCCCTGACATACATATCCAATATTTTAATTATTCAATAATTTAATAATAACCCAGCAATTTTTTCCATTTTCTGGCTTGGCTTGATGCTGACTACACTCCCCTTTGGCCTCAGGCGCGACCCACGCCCGAGGATGCGGTCAACCGGCTGCTGGAGCACTGCAAACACGTCACCCAAAGGTATAGTAGTGCGAGGCGACACCTTTGTGTGGGTTTATGTACTGACCAGGCTCACCTTTGCTTTTTCGAAAAGGTCGCGTCAATGGATGATGGCCAACCCGACGAGACGGTTGCCAAACGATCACATCAAGTATGAGCCGCGTTTCATGCCCAGATTTGACTGTGAGTGTCTGAGTATAACCCCGATTCTTGTGCAGCTTCCCTGGCAAGATGGATCACACCAGTTGCATCGCCGTGACCGTGGGCAAGCGGCAACCGCTCAAGGAGGGCGGCGGAGGCTCCGTCATCCTGCCGGCTCCCGTCCAAGGTGCGTGCCGCATGCGTTGTTTCGACGATCGCATCTTAAGTTGCTTTGCTTCGCTATCCATTCTTTTGCCATCATATCTATATAGCCTCACGCATTGCATGCCTCGCGCTCGCTTCTGTTTGTCGGCGATGCTGCTGTCCCTCCGCGCGCATCGCCACACGCAGATGCTGTGCAGAATACCAAGAAGCAGCAACAACCCTCTCATCATGATGCAGCCGGCTCAGCTAACACGCCCATCACAGTCACCGTGGCACAGAACGATCATCAAGTGGCGATCGTCTGCCGCACGCTGTTGATCACCAACCTCTCGTGCTCGGTGCAGGGCAAGAAGATCGAGTTCACCCTCCTCAACCCCGACGGCAAGGCCAAGTCGTCGCTCCTGCCGTCGGGCTTCCGCGTCGTCGGCAACAACGAGGTCGAGGCCAAGAAGTGGAAGCGCGTCGTCGACCTGCCGTGCGCCGTCAACGTCGACTCCAAGGAGGCCAAGCAGATCGACGACCACACCATCGTCTTCACCTTCACCAAGGCCCTCTGAGCAGGGTCCCCTCCCCCTGCGCGGCCTCAGCCGACTGCGCAGACGGTCATTTTTGCTCCCTTCCCCTACATGTACGAGTAGACCACTAATAAACATCTTAAATGTTTGACATTCCATGTAAAGACCAGCCACCCATGGCTTTGAAAATTGGAATTTGAAATATTACTTTTTGTTTCATTTTGGCTTGTGGATGGACGTGGCGGGGTGGAAGCAGGAGGGCAACGCGGCCTTCCGGGAGAAAGACTATGCCGCGGCGGTGCGGCTCTACTCGCTTGCTCTGAAACACGCTGCGACCAGCGACAACAGTAGTGCCAATGTCAATGCCGAGCAGGCGGTGCTGTACACCAACAGGTTAGCCCCCCCCCCGGCGCTGGCATTCTCTGTGTCAAGCTCTTCGCGTTCGTTCTTTTGGTTTGACGTTCGAGGCAGGAGCGCGGCTTATGGGGCGTGTGGGATGGCGTCGGAGGCGCTGGCAGACGCTGACCGCGCCTTAGCTCTTGTGCCACGACACATCAAGGTATGCGCTGCATCGCCAACGGACTCTGCGCAGCTGGTGAGGGTAGCTGACAGTCTGGCTAATTGATTGGACGGAGCTCAGGCGCACTACAGGAGAGGAGTGAGTCTGATGGACTTGCATCGATACGGAGAAGCAGTGGAAGCTCTGCAGGAGGCAGAAGCTCTCGAGTCTAGCAACCGCGACATCACTCGCCAGCTCCGCCTCGCACGTGAATATCTCGCGCTTGTACGCAGCCGCACTGCACCTGCTCGGATGTGAGGAGTTCACACACATTGAGGTTATGGATTGACATCGCACATCAGGACGAACGTGCGCGCGAACACACTCCCTTTACTCCCTTCCCGGTCGAACCCGGCCACCTGCCCACCAAGGGTCGAGCTCTCTTCGCCACGAGGTACGGCGTGGCCGTCCTGATGCAGCAACTCGTGGGACAGCGTTCTCACACTGCGATCTCGTGTTTCGTGTCTTCAGTAAGCTTCAGCCCGGAGATGTGGTACTGCGCTGTGCTCCCACGGCAGGTACCCTATCTCTTCGTCACTAGCCAACTCTTATGTGCTTGTCTTTCGCTCACACTCTGGGCTCAGCGGTGCTTGACGACGATTGTCTGCTGAGCTACTGCAGCCTCTGCTTCACTCCCCTCGACATTGTGGTTTGGCCTCACTCCCATGTCCCATGTGACCCGATCTGAACCAATTGGATGCATGTTGCGCAGGGAGAGGAGGCGCGCCCGTGTGACGATTGTCGCTCGTATGTGCTGTGTCGCCGCTGCACAGATGACCAGGTGATCTCTTGTCATGAGTACATGCGCGCCACGTCAGAGAGCTGGTTCTCTAACGTCGGATTGGGCGTGCGCTATCACAGGAAGAACGTGCGATACATGCTGGGGAGTGTCGCATGATTCAGAAGCTGCTTCAGCAACAGCAGGGGATGAACGATAACTCAGATCACAGGGATCTGCGCCTTGCGATGCGTGTGCTGCTCTATCGGACGCGAGGCCACGAGCGTCGAGTCGTGCAGGCCAACACACAAACAGAGGAAGCTGATGACGATGACGACGACGGCGTACAAGATGATGATCCGCAGAGAGCTACGAGCGAGCTCGAGAATTGGTGGATCCGAGACTCAGGAGAGGCTGCATTCGACGGCAAGTCACTGGTGGAGCACCACGACCGTTTGGCGCAGGAGGTGAGAGAAAGTTTCCGACAGCAAGGGCGCAACCTGCGGTGGTTTGCGGCTCATGGCCCGGCCGTTGCAGTTGCCGATTCGGATGAGGGCGTCGCACGCCTCTTTGCCGTCGCCCAGGCCAACGCGCTCACCCTCTCCGACCCCTCGTCGCTGCGTCCCATCGGTACCCCAACCGCCAACATTTATCTCCGTTCGCATCACTTGATCCTTGGCCAATTTGAACTCAACGACGACACTGCAGGGCAGGGCTTGTATGCGTCCGCAGCGCTTCTCAACCATTCGTGCCTGCCCAACGCGAACTGGAGTGTAGGTTCGTCGTACCTCTCTCTCTTCGTGCGATATGGGATGCGCCTTCCTGACATGTGATCACGCCCTCAAGACGGGAAGGGCATGCTGTGCGTGAGAGCGGTAAGGACGATCGAAGCGGGCGAGGAGGTAACAGTGTCCTATATCGACCCCACCCTGCCTTACCACATGCGCCAGCAGGAGCTGCAGGACACCTTCTTCTTCTCCTGCCGGTGTCCCCAGTGTCGTCCGCCGCCGCTCGCCCTACGGTGCCCATCCCGACCAAATCGTTCTGATCTGGCTCGCGCACAAGTCGCTGTGACCTGACAGCCCTTTGTCGTGGCGATGGTGATGACCAGAGACTACTTCGTGGCCGACGAGCTGATGGTGATGGTCAAGTGCCCCAATACGATGGATGACCGCAGCGCCAGCGAAGATGAGGACGACAAGGACGAGGAAGGAGAGTTGAAGAAGCAAGAGCCATCGAAAGCGAGCCGTCCTTCGGAGGAGGACGTGAGCGTATGCGGGCAAGGCATGGTCACCATCGCCGTACGCCGTGCGTCGGCCGCCATTGGCCCTGGCGAGTCCACGAAGGCATCCAACGGCGACGGCGACGACGAGTGCGAAGGGCGTCTTGAGTGTGTGGAATGCGGCTATGAGCTGCCAGGCGACTACGCACAGTCGGTCGAGGCTCTGGTCAACGAGAAGGCCCTCGCTTGGCTCACTAGACACTCATCGGAGGAGGAGGAGGAGCGCTCCGCCGGCACCGGAGACAAAGCCGATGACGTGGGCGGAAGCGACTACGCCGGGCTTGTGGCAGCGATAGAGGAGGGCATGGGCCTCCTGCATCCGTGCCACCGGTCGCTTCGAGTGCTGGTGGAGCATCTCCTGTTTGCAGCCCTCGAGCGAGACGATGTGCTGATGCACGTCTACGCCGCACAGACCCTCGTGCACACGTATCACGCCTATCTACGACACCCGCGGCTTCACCTGCACGTCGCGCTCCTGCACCTCCTCTCCGGCCACGCACTCCTGCACTCCGCCACAGCCCAACCATCAGCACCATCATCACTATCATCACACCACTCCGTGGCGGCCTCGTCGTGGTCGCCAGATGAGTCGCCGCTGCGGCTGGGAGTGCCGTCGATATTTGGCGCACGGCTCAGCGCCGAGCGGGCGAATTGGTCCTCTCTTGGGACGGAGTACTTGCGTATGGCCCACCGGCACCTTGGGCTCCTTCTCGGCGCTCAACACTGGCTTCCGCGGGCGGTCCGCGGGTGCATCAAGGGAAGATGTCGCTGTGTCGCTGTGGCGAGGCGCACGACACAGCCGCGACAGCGGAACGGCCAAGCTGCCATGTGTGCTCTGCTTGCGGCCTACCTCGCCTTGCGCTGAGATAAGAAGCTTCACGTGAGAGCTCTCTGAGCACATCTCCCTATTTTAAAAAGCCAACCCGAAGTCTCGTTACCCGACCGAGAAGTTTCGGACCTAAAATTCACTCCTATTTGCCAACCGACACCTCCAATCACCACCATGCATGATCAGGTGCCAAGGACGCACGTTGAGGAGGACACCGTGAGATAGGAACAAACGAGAACAAGAACAGACAAGACCCACCTTTGACACGAAGAGAGAAGAACACCAAGAGAGGAAGAACGAAAGAGACACGAGGGGTGAATCGCTAAGCGCAATCGTTTCGTGCCCGGGGAGCTTCATGGCTATGCTTCGCGCTTTGGGTCTCGGGATGCTCATGATGGGACTGTTGGCTGTTGCCATCGCCGCCTCCGTTCCGACCGCTGCCGCCCCCTACCTCAGTCATGTGCGTCTCTCGCCCCCCCCCCCTAACTAAAATATATTTTATAATTTGGAAAATGAAGAAAGTAATATCTAAATATATTTTATTTTTTTTAAATATATTTTCTCGGCTACAGGCGGAGGATCAGTTTTATGTGCAGCAGGTGGCGACGACGTCCTATCGAGGGCGCCGCGCCGCAGCGTCCAACAACAGCGACCACGAGTGCCTGTACGTGGCCTCGCTCAAGGCCTCGACGTCGTCAGGCAGCGTCGGAATCAAGGGCTCGGTGATCGCCTACAACCAGAGCGGGCACGCCGTGGCGACGTTCACCTCCATGCCTCTCGCGGTGGCGGTCGATTCCAGAAGCAACTCGCTCTTTGTCTCCACGCCCACCAACATCCAGGAGTACCGATCACTGCGCTGCACTCTTCATGATTACCGCATTGAACTCTCTCCTGATCCTGTTGTGCGTGTGTCGCTTGTGATGATCAGGTACAACATCGTCGCCAACCTCGAGAGTGGTGAAAAGTCGTGCCCGTGCTCCTTTTCCACGCTCAGCCTGGGCGAGGACGTCATCCAGTACGCCGACGTTCATTCTCCTCGCATCGCTCATTGCGATGGGCGTCATCCCGTGTGTGCTCGTCTGACCCAGAGAGTTTGTGCGTGTGCGTGTGTGGTGTGTGCGTGGTGGATGTCGTGCGTGAAGGACGATGTCTGTGGATGAACTGACGGAGAGGCTCTATTTCGCGACGGGGAAGTATGTTTGCTACCGCCTCATCGGCGGAACATCGGACATCACCTGCAAGAGCTACAACACATCCGACTACACCTTTAGCGAACTCTACATACCTCCCGGTACGTACCTTACTCTCAAGCGATCGCGATCTTGTGCGCGGACGAGTTGTTTGCGCGCGGACTAGTGGAGAGTGCGAGAATGCAGCAAACTAACTTGCCTTAATTGTAAGCACAGGCTCGGATCGGATGTACATCACCGCGAACGAGATCGCCGCAGTGTACGTCGTCTCCATCAAGCTAGACAGCACCTACTTGGAGCTCTTGGCTGTTTGGAGTCCCACAAATACGAGCGACAAGGCGTTCATAGGTGCGTTGTTGAGTCACAAGGTGCACGGTGGATGGCGTTCGCTCCTCACCCTATCTGTCTGTGCACATCAGGCATCAGCACTGGCTTCTCGGACAACTTGTTCCTCCTGTTGCCCATGCAGGTCGGACAGCCGTGCGTGGTGATGGAGGTGAGCAGCCGCAATGGCAGCTTGGTGTCGTGTTTCTCTCCGCCGGTCGCCACACGGAGCTTCTTCGAAGCGATCTACGGCCTCGTCTACAACAACGACACTAATGTCTTCTACACCTACATCTCGGCTTCATCATCCAATGTCACGCACGACAACTCCTCCATGGACACCTACGACGTACGTGCGTTGTTGTCGTTGCGTATGTCTCCAATGTGGTGGAAGCTGACGGTGTTACGTCCCCCACCATCAGGTGCAAATGTTCGATCTCCAGCCCTCGGCGACCGCAGGACGGATGGAGAACACGTTCATCGACTATCTGGTCTCGGGCATCACTTCGCCCGTCGACGGCACGCTCGGCCCGTGTCCGCGCCCAGCGATTGCGAGCCCGAGCCCCGCGGGCAAGTCCGCGGCATCCGACGTTAACGTACTGGCGATTGCGCTCCCGACAGCGCTCGGGTTCCTCCTGCTGCTGCTCCTGGGTGGAATCGTGATCGGGTGCGCGTGCGTGCTGGTGGGCAAGCGACGGCGCAAGTACTTTGACGCGGCCGATGGCGCTCGGGACTGCGACCCCGAGTCTGGTATCGAGATGAGCACCGTTAAGTTGACCTTCAGGTATTCAACCTCTCTCGTACACTCAGTCAGCTCCAGCATATGCAAGCCTATTGGATACTAAGCCTGGATTGTGCGTCCGATGACGTGCAGGGAGATCGATGGGCAGGATCTACGGCTCGGGAAACTGTTGGGCGAAGGTGCATTCGGCAAGGTTTATAAGGGCGAGTATCGGTGCGTCGTTGTAGTCGTTAACTTCAACTCTCTCTCTCTCTCTCATTGGTTTGCTTGATGGCGAACTCACGTTAGCTTGGTCTGCTGCGTGCAGAGGTGCCGTGGTGGCGGTGAAGATGTTTGAGGCTCTGCGGCTCGATCAGGCTGACGAGAAAGTGCTCGGCGAACTGCGCATGGAGGCGCAGATGATGGAGCGCCTCTCGAATCACCCCAATATCGTCAAGTTCGTGGGCGCGATCACCAAAGGTTTGCCCATCACACCATCCTGGTGATCCACCAGATCAACCAGTGGGGCGATTAGTTCCCTGAGCCTTGCCTGACATCTTCGTCCCGTCGTACAGGAAACGAGGGGACCAACTTCGCATTGGTGACCGAGTTCTGCCCTCGTGGCTCGCTTTACGATCTGTTGGTACCATAATCAGCCAACCCCGTAAACGATCAGTGATGATCAGGTGACTGATCTACGTCTCTTCGTCTCCTCCTCCTCACATCGCACAGGTGAAGGACAAGAAGAAGCTGCCGCTCATCACGCTGGTGCGAATGGCGCGCGATGCCGCGTCAGGCATTCTGCACCTTCACAAGGCACACACTCGATTATTCTACAACCCGTCGCGCATTCATCGCTTTTGCTGATCAATGATCGTGATCTGTGTGCTCAGGAGCATATCGTGCACAGGGACATCGCGGCTCGTAACATTCTCGTCGGTCAAAACTACGGTGAGACAACGCTTCCCCTCTTCTTCTTCTTCTTCTCCTCTTTAATCTAACGCTCGGACCCAAACGAATGAATAGAGGTGTACGTATCGGACTTTGGGTTGGCTCGAGCGCACGAAGCCAACGGCCAAGTGGCCACAACAAAGCAGAACTTCGGTCCCCTCGCTGTACGCCCCACCACTTTTGTTCACCACATAGAGAGAGAGAGAGAGAGATGAGTGGTGGCTGACAAATGCAATGACATCTAGTGGATGGCGCCAGAGGCGTTGAAGTCGCGTGAGTACTCCGAAGCCACCGATGCCTTTTCGTTTGGCGTCCTCCTTTGGTACCACCTTGACTCACTCACTGGCGCTCACGGCCCAAACTGATTCTCATTCGCGGCAACTGCCACCATAGGGAGATGATGGTGCGGAAGCGACCGTGGACGGGCGTGGAACCGGTGCAGATCATCACGGCGGTGACGTCAAACACTCGCCTCAGGATTCCCAAGGATTGCGACCCCATCTTTGCCCAGCTGATGAAGGCCTGTTGGCGCCAGAACCCCACTCAACGGTACCATCCGCTCAGTGTCCCAATGCACTCTACGAGACGCTGCTCGAGGCTTACATGCAGGCGTGTTGTTGCATATAGGCCAACGTTCGAGAAGGTGGCGGAGGTGCTGTCAAACTACTACAAGAAGCTGCACAAGCTGCACGACGTCAGCGCCGATGTCTTTGAGATGAGCGATCAGGAGAGCCAGGAGGAGTCAGATGGTGCGTGGGCATGACGGCATGAATGGCGTGCTCTGCCTAGCGAGCACCACAAGCTCACTTTCGATCTTGTTCTCCTCCCTGCACACTGGTGGTTGCTCTCTCTTTCCAGACGAGATGGCGCTTGAAGGGTTGAGCTACGAGGAGTGGCAATTGAAGCGCATCAAAGACGAGGTCAAGTCCTTCATGAAACAGCTCATCACCGAGGTACATCACGATCAGCTCGCCCATTCTCGCCTCTTCGTGATCGACTCACTCTCGGATCGTTCATTTGGATGATGCCACACGCAGAGGAACGATGACTTTAACCTCGTCGCCAAAGCCAACACGGCAGCGTTCACCGAGCTCAAGGAAGCGTTCGATAGCGCGGACAGCGATGAGTCCGACGGTGACAGCAGCGATGATGGAAGCTACGACCAAGGCCACGGGGATGATGAGGTCGACTTCGACAAAAACGAACGCGAAAACGACAGTGACGTCCGCTTCGCCGAGTCAGGAGACATGGTCCGTGCGGCCGCCGCTGGGAAGTCTCGAAGTGAGCCAGCATCGACCTACGTCGAGGTCGCACCGAAGCAAGAAGCAGTGAGCATGCCTACAATCACCTACGCCCAGGTCGGACGAAGCCCATCGACCGACGCGACCGCGGCGGCTACGACCGAACAGCCAAAAGCAGTGAGCCTGCCGAACTTCACCTACGTGGAGGTGGGGCGAAGCTCAACGTCCAAGTCCGCCTCTCCACCGGGATCGCCGGATCTCCCACCCCCGCCAGACAACGCGGGAAGCAAGAAGAGAGCGAAGAAGCAACACGAGAAGAAGACAACGAACGGCCAAGCTCAGCTTCCGACTTCCCAGTACGCTGATGTCTCCGCTCCGCCATCACATCAGCAGCAGCAGCAACCGCCACAACAGAAGAGCATGGTGTTCGACGAGGCCTACGTCTCGCTGGAACCGCGCACAGACTCAGGGCCGCAGATCGTCATGACGGCCAAGGAGTGGAAGGAGAGCGAGAGAGTGAAGCAGCTGGAGAGCGAGAAGAGAGGCGCCAATGGTTACGAGGAGGTCACCACTCCCCCTGCTCTCGTCCGACCCCAGGACGCGGGCTACTTCGCCGTGTGACGTGCAAGACTGGGTCGAGCGGAAGAGACAAGGAGAGCAGTTGTACATACATAAACCATTGCTTGTCTTCGCCCGGTGTGCAGGTGGTGTTTAGCCAGTGAGCTGCAAGTGCAATGCGTGAGGAAGCGCTCGCTTTGGGCGAGCCATCAACCCTGGCCAAGACGGCGACAACGCACAAGGCAACATAGACTGATGGATACGGCCATACTGCGCAGAAAGCACCGCTTCCCATCCGAACAGCGAAGTTAA
>CDFA01017772.1:0-14405 GCA_000826305.1 Acanthamoeba healyi
CAATCCAGGCAAGTACTTCCTTGCCACCACGGGCTACCTCGTAGGCTTCAACACGTCGTTCTCTTGGGCCAACATCGGCATGGAATTCGAAGATCACAAGTACATCTACTTGCGCGGCACGCACGCCTTTGCCGGCTCGTGCCTGGCGCCTATCATCTTCCTCTCGGCCGAGCAGATGGGCCTCTCCCTCCCGGCCGCGGCCATTGCTGGCGCGCTGGTGGTCTTTGACAATGGTCTGGCCTGCATCTCGCGCTTCGTCTTCACCGACGCCTTCCTGTTCTTCTTCCTCTGCATGAGTGTCTACACCTCCCTCAAGGTGCGTGCGACGCACGCCTTCCTCTCCTTCTCACGCGCGCGACACGCACTCACTCCTGTTCTGTGCGCTCGCAGGTGTGCAACACCGAGCCGTCGTACAACATCTCTCTCGCCAATGCGCCTTCGATGCTCTTCCCCCGCGAGTGGTGGTTCTGGGCTGTCGCCTGCGGTCTCTCCATGGGCGGTCTGTGCTCTGTCAAGTGGACCGGTGTCGGTACCGTCGGTATCATCGGTACGGCGCTCTTTTGAAGTTGCAAGCACGCTCTCCTGAGTACCGTGATGAGGTCTTCAGCTAGCTGATCGTTGTGCATGGGCATACGTCACGTTCATAGGTCTCCGCTTCATCATGCTCCTGTTCCTCCACGTCTTCCGCAAGTACGACGAGAAGAAGCTCGACGACTGGAAGAACAAGATGGTCCGCGCCTGGAACTGGCTGGCCGGAGGTAAGTGCCCTGCGCTCGCGTAGCTCTTTTTGCGGTTGGCCCAGAGCTCCTTCTGACGCTGTTGCCGATTCCTTCTCCGTTTCAAGGTATCATGATGGTGGTTCTCCTCCTCGTGGTGTACACCACCTGCTGGATCCTCCACTTCGTGCTCCTCTGCAACTCGGGCCCCGGTAACGATTGGATGACCAGGGAGTTCCTGTCCACCCTCAACGGAACCAACATCACCCTGGAGCCTCGTGCGTCCTCCTCTCCTCTCTTTCTCTCATTCCGTGCCGACGTGTCTCACTCTGTTTACTCCAACAGACGAGAGGCCGCCCACGATGATCGAGAACATTCTCGGCATCCACAAGACCATGTACGACGCCAACTCTGGCCTGACGGCGACCCACACCTGGGGCTCCGTGTGGTACGTGTTGCGCCTTCTCCCTCCCTCCTGAAGAACCAACCAAGCACTTGTCGGTCTGTCTTCTGGCTTCGCCGCGCGTTTGGCCTAACACGCGTTGTGTATGTGCGCTGTTTAGGTACACCTGGCCGCTGAACATCAGGGGCGTGCTGTACTGGACCAAGTACATGGACCACTCGCGCGAGATTGTCTACCTCTTTGGCAACCCCTTCGTGTGGTGGGGCACCACTGTCGTCCTCGTCCTCTTCATCGCCTACATCTTCTACTTCCTCTTCGTGGCCAACCAGACTGCCCTCCCGAGGGGTCAGACCCACTTCCTAGCCTTTGGTTCCTTCCTCATTCTCGGCTATGTCGTCAACTGGATTCCCTACATCGGTATCTCTAGGTACTACATCCCGCTCTTTCACGACCACCGTCATCATCACCACCTCGTCTCTTTCTCTCTCATTGATCTCGTTATCCATCCTCACCATCGCTTCTCTTTCTCTCCTGAACAGGGTGTGCTTTATCTACCACTACATGCCTTCGCTCTTCTTCGCCATCCTGCTTGCCGCGCTCTTCTTCGACTACTTCGTCAAGAGCTGGAAGGCCAAGCAGATCGGCGCCGCCATCATCATCCTCGTCGCCGCCTGGCACTTCTGGTACTTCGCGCCCTTCACCTACGGCACGGAGATCACCACCGAGGAGGCCAACAGGATGGAATGGCTCCACGCCTGGGGCGCATAGACGGGTGGCTGCTCTCTTCCTATTGCTCTCACCTCTCCCTCTGGCTTGATCTTCATTCTTCTCTCATCTTCATCATGCTGTCAGTTCCATCTTCTTCCTCCCACCACATGGCTACTTGCAGCAAGAGCTCAATATGAGTTGCCCCAAGAGAGAGTGTGAGGGGAAGCTCCTTGTCCTCCTGGCCAGAGTTTCAGCAGGATGTGTGAAGCTCACCTTGTGTAGGTATCAGAGGGACAGAATCATGGTGGGGCTCATTCTTGATTGTACCAACCGGGAAGAAGAGCAACCATGCAACACTCCGAATAGTCCTGCCGAATGGCGACCCTACGTTCCAAACATTCCTGGAGTCCAAATTTTAGGTCTGAGGCCACGGACCAGCAAGCTTGGTGTGTGGGACAGTCTCGTCTTCTTGACGCGTCCACAGCAAAGCCTGTCTGCTCCTCTGCACCCCCTTGTACATCTATCGCTCCATTCGTGGGGTTCAATCTTTCTTTCCCTTGTAAATCATTCAGCATGAGCTCAGAGTGGCAGGAGTTGCAGTCTCTGGACGGCCAGACCTATTACTACAACCCTTCGTCTGGCGAGACCACGTACACCCCCCCAATTTCACAACACTCCTGCTCTGTGGGCGCCCAGTGCCTCAGTGCTCATCACACGTCTCTACGCAGATGGGAGAAGCCGGACTTACTCAAGACGCAGGAGGAGAAGGAGCTCACCACTGTACACCATCCCCACCGTCACGCCACGCACACACGCAGCACACGCAGCATGCAGCGTGCACTCGAATTGTGAGTGTGGGCTCCTACCAGGAGAGTCAGCTTGGCTGAACGCGCATGTGCGTGCGTGTGCTCAGGGTAACTGGAAGTGGATCCCCCACGACGTGGAAGGATACGTCGTGGGCCAGACTGTGCGCGAGTACCACGATGGCACCATCTTCGTCAAAACCATGGCCGGCGAGGTGAGTTGACGTGCGCTTGCGCGGTGTGCGTGTGCGTGTGCGTGTGCGTACTGAGAGATCGTGTGATGTGCTCGTGCGCGCGGCAACGATCAGGAGTACGAAACCAAGGTGCCGGACATTGACGCGCTGATGCGAGTCAATCTGGTCGAGCTCAAGAAGCTCACCGACGATCTGGTCAAGCTGGAGACCGTCAACGATCCCTTCATCAACCACAATCTGCGCGAGAGGTGTAAGATCGACAACATCTACGTACGTAGCGCTCTCTTCCGACACACGCAGGCAAGCAGGCACGATCATGAGCTTACTTTTGTTGCCCTCAGACGTGGGTCGGAGACATCTTGATTTCGATCAACCCCTACCGAACGTTGCCGATCTACACGGCAAGCATCATGGACAGATACCACCACGAAGACAACACCCGCCTGCCGCCGCACGTCTTTGCCATCGCCAACGACTGCTACAAGGCTCTGTACGTCTGTCATGGATGGATCACTGTTGTGTGTGTGTGTGTGTGTGTGTGTGTGTGTGTGGCCAGTTTCTCACAACGCACGTCACGCTGTTCTAATGCGTGTGGACTGCAGGTACGATACCAAGTTGAACCAATCGGTGATCATCAGCGGAGAGAGCGGTGCGGGCAAGACGGAGGCCACCAAGCTGATCCTCCAGTATCTCGCCGAGGTTGCCGGGAGCGTGAACGGCGTGGAGCAGCAGGTGCTGCTGGCCAACCCCATCCTGGAGGCTTTCGGTAACGCCAAGACTCTCCGCAATGACAACAGCTCCCGTTTCGTACGCTATCTCTTTCTCTCTCTCCACTCTCTGCGTGTCGCGTCGCACGTCTCCAGCTATAAGGGCAGCGCATTGCCTGACGCTAGCTCATTCTCGCTTCTCCACTACAGGGCAAGTGGATGGAGATTCACTTTGATCCGGAGATGAAGATTGCCGGATGTAAGATCGTCAGCTGTACGTCTCTCACTCCTTGGGACAGCATCTGCGTGCGGTGTGGCGCCGTTGCTCGACTCATTATTCCCTCCCGACTGCCTGTGCGACGTTAGATCTGCTGGAGAAGTCGCGAGTGGCATCGCAGGCCAAGAACGAGAGGAACTTCCACATCTTCTACCAGCTGCTGGCCGGCGCCGACGAGAAGCTGCGCGAGGAGCTCTACCTCGACCAGCCGCAGAACTTCCTCTATCTGAACTCGACCGGTGCGCCACTTCACAACCCTCATACGCACACGCGCGTACACGGCTGCTCGCGTGCCCCGTTCATCACTGTCAGGCGTGTTACATGATCTGAACGTTAGCATTCTTTCAGGCTGCATCGAGATCCCTGGTACCGACGACTCAGCCAACTTCCAGGAGACCATCGTACGGAGCAACATCGCGATGTGCACGACTCAGACGTTGCTTCACGTGGCGTCTTCGCTGTCAAGTCCGTTGACCGTTCTTTCGTCTCCCATACACAGGAAGCGATGAAGCAGCTCAACTTCTCCGACGCCGAGAAGAACCAATTGCTCCGCGTGGTGGCCGCCATCCTGCAGCTGGGCAATATCGTGTTCGGGCCCAACCGAGACGGCTCTGGTTCCGTCGTCACCAACCAGGACGGTAACGCACACCCTCCATTCATTGTCGGCTTGTGCTGCGTCTTGCTGGTCAAACTCACTCTCGCTCTCTCCGCAGTGCTCGAATGCGCCGGTTATCTGCTGGGTGTCCCAACGGTGCGTTTCGCGTTGTGACGTTGAGTGCACACATGGCTCGAGGTCTCCTCGCTGATATCCTCATCCTCACTCCACTGCAGGATCTGCTCAAGGAGTCTCTGACCGCTCGCCAGTTCCAGAGCGCGGGCCGTGCCAGCGCGTACTCGGTGCCGCTTACCGTGCCTCAGGCCAAAGACAACAGGGACGCCCTGTGCCAAACGATGTACGGGTCCATGTTCAACTGGATCGTGGGCAAGGTCAACCAGACCCTCTCCGCCCCGCTGGCAGGCAAGAAGACCACCGTCATTGGCGTGCTCGACATCTTTGGTTTTGAGATCTTTGAGGTTCGTCGTCGTCTTCGCTCTTCTTTGTCGTCTTCGCTCTTTGTCGTCGCCTCAACCAACAACGCAACACACAACAGAAAAACAGCTTCGAGCAGCTCTGCATCAACTTTGCCAACGAGAAGCTGCAGCAGCACTTCAATGCTCATACCTTCAAGAAGGAGGAAGAGGTCTACCGCAGCGAGGCCATCCAGTTCACTCACGTCGAGTTCATCGACAACCAGGTCCGTACGCTGCGAGCGCGATGCGCGTCTTGGCGTCCACGTACTGACGGCGTGACGTTGTGGTACAGGTGGTGCTGGACCTCATCGAGAAGAAGCCCAACGGCCTCTTCACCATGCTCGACGAGGAGATCATCGTGCCCAAGGGCACGGATCAGACGTTCCTCAAGAAGATCAACGAAGAGCACGGCCGCAACAAGAACGAGCGCTTCAAGCAGATTCTGACCTCGCCCACCAAGTTCGGGATCCACCACTACGCCGGCGCGGTCGAGTACGAGGTCGACAACTTCCTCGACAAGAACAAGGACACCCTCCACGCCACCATCGTTGAGGTACGCTGTGAGCGTCCATCCGCGTGGGTGCACAGACTTGCGCGCGTGCTCACCGGAGGCGTCTCTGTACCGTGCAGCTCATGTCGCTCAGCGAGGTGCCGTTCATCGCCAGCCTCTTTTCGCCCTCGTCGGCTCCCTCTCCCGCTGCAGGCGCTCCTGCTGCTGGTACCATCCATGATCCACCGCGTCGATTGTGAGGTGTTGTGTAATAACCAACGCTTTGTGTCACGCAGGCCGAGGTAGGGGAAGGGGCGCTGCTCCGCCCGTGCCCTCGCGCGGTGGTCCTGGCGCCGGCGCCGCTGGCGGTGGCAGCGGCCAATCGCGCAAGGTGAGTTTGGCCAGCCAGTTCAGGGACCAGTTGTCCGCCCTCATGGACACGCTCAACGCCACGAGCCCCCACTACATCCGCTGCATCAAGCCCAACGACCACAAACAGCCCGCGGCAGAGGTACCTACATCATCTCTTCTGACAGCACACAGACGAACGCGACCCTAACGCATCCACGGATGATGATCACAGACCTTCACCGGTGCCAACGTGCTTCGCCAGTTGCGCTACGCTGGTGTGTTTGAGGCCGTCACCATCAGGCGTACCGGTTTCCCCTACCGCATGAAGCACAGCGACTTCTTCAAGAGGTAGCCGTCTTCTCTCTCTTCCCCTTGGTGCCGTGATGCACTCGGTCTGACGATGGCGTTCGCTCTGGTGGTGAACGCACTCTGCAGGTACAAGGCGGTGATGATGCACCAGGGTCTGCCCATTCCGCCCACCAAGAACGACGCCGAGTGGAAGACGGCCTGTGGCCAGGCGCTCAAGGCCGTGGAGAAGGCCGGCAAGTCAATGGCCGGCGTTCAGATCGGCAAGACCATGGTTCTCTACAAGGCCGTTCAGCACAAGGAAATGGAGCTGATCAGGAACGTCGCGCTGGAGAAGGCGATTCTCACCATGCAGCGCTTCACTAGGGGCTGGCACGGCCGCGTCTACGCTCGGTAACTCCTGCACGCGTCACACTCCTCACAAGCACATCTCACAGACTCTAACGCCATGACGTTGTGGTTATTCTTAGCCGCCTGCGGGAGGTGCGCAAGAGGCTGCGGGACGCCATCGCTAGCCGCAACCTCGATCGACTGAACGAGGCCATCCGCCACCACGACACCGAGGCCGACTTTGAGATCATCCCCTACTACGGCCAGGCCGTGGAGCTGTACGGCCGTCCACCCTCCGTTTCTCGTTTTTACCTCCGGCTCGACGTAGGCTGATGACGCACGTGTGGGTTGCAGGCGGAACGTTGTCGCCGAGGAGGTGCGCGTGGCTGGACTTCTGCGTGCAGCCCTGCAGGCGTGCGGCAACAACTATCATCCCTCCCCTGCGGCTGTTGCATCGCTCGACGAAGCCGTTGCGGCTGCTCGCAAGATCGACTACCAGAGCCCTGGTACCTCTTCGCTTCTCCTTTCGTATCTTGCGGTCGGGGCAAACGCCAACCACATCGACGTGTTGCAGATGCCACGCAGGCCTATCAGCTCCACAAGGAGGTGTTTGATCGAATCAACACCAAGAAGGAGCTGGAGCGCGGCACGCAGGAGAGCGACTATAAGGCGCTCGACCACGCTCTCGCCGAGGCTCAGCGCCTGGGCTTTAACATGAGGTACGCCTGGTGCGCAGACGCGCGGTTCTGTGCAGGTAACTAATCTTTGAGGGATCCTTTGGGGCACAGTGATTCCCTTGTGACGAAGGCGCGCGAAGAGCATCAGCGCATTCAAGAGGAGAAGAAGCATCTGGCCGTGCTCCGAACCGCCCTGTCTCTCCCCGCCGAAGACCAGGTGGCCGATCTCAGCTACAACTCGTCGCAGCTCAACCCCAAGATCAGGATTCAGTCCGACGTACGTGACCTCGTATGGGCACCATCAACGAATGCACATTGCGTTGCGTTGACCGCTTGCGTCGGTTGTGCAGGTGGGCTCGATGGGTCTGGTGACTAAGCAACCCGGAGCGGACGAGGATCTAGCCAACGCGCTCAAGCAGGCGCAGTCGTTCGGATGCAAGACTGTAGACGGTCGTCGGCTGCTGGTGTCCGCCCAGGTTGTCACCCAGCTGCGCCAGGCCATCGCGCGAGACGACTGGGACGGCGTCGAGAAGATCCTGCTGGCCAACAAGATGGGCGACGCTGAGGAACTCATCAAGACGGTATGTTGTCCATGCAACAGCCACTCGCATATCAGCCGCGTCCCTTGCACAGCGCACGCACACGCAACTCATCGCGATGCTCGTCGACGCGCCTTTCCTGCACGTTAGGTCGAGATGGCTGCGGCTCACGACCAGCTCGTTCTGCGAGCCAAGAAGGCAGAGGTCGAGGAAGCGCTCAACGCCGCTGCCTCGGCGTTCGATCACCACGGCCTGCAGCTTGCTCTCGGTACACAGCCACCACCGGCGAGACTGAAATCAATGTGTGTGTGTGGCCTCCGCTTTTGGCTCACACGAATCCATCTGTGTGTACGTGCAGACAAGGCCAACAGCCTGAAGATGGAGGTGGCCTTCTACCAGAAGCTTCACGATGACATCGTGGCCACGCAGCACGCCATCGCCGACGGACTGTACCAAGTCGACGAACAGCTGCTCAGCTATGCCATCGATCTTGCCGACGACATCAACTACAAGCTCGAGGACTACCACCAGGTACGTAAGCTCACTGCGCCAACTCGCACGGCGATGAGCGTGCTGACGTGCCTCTGTTGTGGTACTGTCGTTCAGGCGGTGGACCTCCGCAATCGTCTGCACGTGGTGCAGCAGGAGACTCTGCACCAGATCGACGTCATGCCCGACCTCGAGGTGATGCAGGAGCTCATCGGCCGAGCGGGCCAGGTGGGTCTCCACACGCCCGAGTTCAACGAGCTGTGCAACTACGCCGACCTGGACAAGGAGGGCCTCGCCAAGGCCCAGCTCAAGTCCGCCATCCGGAGGAGGGACAACGACCGCGTCATCCAGCTCAACATCCGACTCAAAGGCACGCACGCACGCACTCACCCCAAGCTTCAGGCTAAGCAGGGCGCTGTGACTGACTCTCGTCCGTTGACGTCACGGCACGCCAACAGAGATCTTCTTCGCGATGTTTGGCAACTCGTTCGTGCTGTCGCAGTGGCAGAAGGTCAAGACGCCCAACGAGTTCTCCAAGGGCAAGCTCTTTGGCAAGGAGAAGGTCCGCACGTCCATGTTCGTCTGGAGCAAGGTACGCCCCCTCGTCCCTGCTCCGTAGTCCGCACTGCAGGGCAAAGCGTCTGGATACCAGGCTAACTGGCAGATCTGGACGTTGTGATTGACCCTCAACAGCAAGCGATCCACACGTCGATGACCAAGATCGACGTCCTTCTCAGCAAGCCCGCCGTGCTGTGCTTCAAGAACATCCTGGGCTACATGGGCGACAAGGTGCCGTGTCCCATCGCGCTGCGTTGTGTGGCGTGTGCGCACATTGCGTGATGTTTCCTGATCGAATGTGGTGTGGTGCCCTCGTGCTGCACAGGTGATGCAATACCCGTCGATGTTGGGTCGTGAGATCGTGGAGAAGGCGATCCAAGAGCCCGAGCTCCGCGATGAGGTCTACGTGCAGCTCATCAAGCAGACCACCAGCAACCCCAACCCGTACCTCTCGCTTCCCCGCTACACGCACACGCACACGCACACGCACACGCACACTTTAGTTTCGATCGCGTCTGACAACGTGGCCACAGTGACAGCGAAGCCAAGGGATGGAAGCTGTTCGACCTGTGCCTGTCGTCGTTCCCGCCATCGCCAGAGTTCGAGAACTACCTGGAGATCCACCTCCGCAACCTCAACCCCTCGCCCTCCAACCCCTACCGTCAGAAGCTGCACAAGATCGTGTACAGCGGCGCCGTCAGCGTGCCGCCTGGCGCCCAGGCCTTCGAGTGAGCCCTCTCGCAGTTGGTGCCACATTGTCGACACAAATAATAACGGAATGTCACGTACCAGTCACTCGAAATCCGTTGAGATTTGTGTGATAGGTGATTATGAAACTCCGACATATTTGTAGACCTCGCTCGGCGTGGGCAAACGAGAAGACGAACGTGAAGATGGAGACGGCTATGGACAACAAGAAGCGGAAGGAGAGGGACACCGTGAGTGAAGGAACCGCTTCCGCCAGCGCAAATGACACGCGAGTTGGAGAGGGCGAGTTGACCGAAACAAGCGCCGTGCCCCGTGACAAGAAGCCACGACGCGAGGGCGGCCTGTGGGAGGAGGGAGACGACATGCTGCTGCTCCTCGCCAAGATGCGCGTCGAGGAGCTCGCGCCCAGCCAGAAGGGTACAATTTAAGTTCCTTGTCTCCACAGTGAGAGAGCGTGTGACTGACAGCGGTGGTGCGTGTGTGCTGCAGTGCTGTCGGTGGCAAAGGACGAGTCGCTGCCCGAGGCCTTCAAGCTGCTGGTCGAGCAGCGCATCCTGGCCGTGCCGGTGCTGGGCAAGGCCCATCGCATCCTGGGTTTTGTGGACATGCTCGACTTTGCCCAGTTCATCATCACCGAGGCACGGCAGCGCACACGCGCGTGCATTACGCGCGCGCTCTCTCTCCCTTAGTGAGCTGACTGACGATGCCGTGATCTGTTTGCATCCGCACCGTGGTGTGCACAACCTCTAGTTCGGAGATAAATCGATTCACAGCATGGAGGACGTGCACGTCCTGATGCAAGGCCTGACCAAGTGGAACTCGGCCAAAGTCAGCGACATCATGCGTACGTTACGCCACACACAGAGCGCGCCGATGAGCAAACTGCACGCCCGGGCGGTGTGTGAGGATGCATCGTTGCTGCTCAGTCGGCTGACTGATTGGGACATGACGGAGCAGGGTCGACGCGGGGCAAGGTCGAGGTCGTGTCCAAAGGCTTCTCGCTGCTTCACGCGGCCGAGATCCTGGCCTGGTCAGGAGCACATCGGTACGACCGTGACTGACCACACAACACAGAGACGCGTATGCTCATGTGTGCGAGGTGTGCAACAGGTGTCCGGTTAGGGACAGCAGCGGCCACATCTGCCACATCATCACGCAGTCGATGCTGATCGAGTTCTTCTATCGCAACATCGACACGCTCGGCGAGCGACGCCACACGCGCGTCGATCAGCTGCAGCTCCCGCCGGGCACGATCGTGACGGTCGACGCCACCACGAGGACGCTCAGCGCGCTGTCTCTGATGATCGATAAGGTTGCACCCTCATCAGCTGCTGCCGCTGCTGCCGCTGCTGCCCGGCGCCAAGTCTGACTCGTGCCTTGCGCAGGGAGTGAGCGGACTGCCGGTCGTGGACGACGAGGGCTCCGTGATCGATAACATATCGACTCGCGATCTGCGGGTACTGACAGCTTCTCCTCCAAGCGAGCAAGAGGCCTCTTGCTCGCTCGTGTGCACAGTTGTGTTGATCGGCGAATGGGGCGAACGACACACAGGGGATCAAGTACGACGCCAAGATGCTGTGGCGGCTATGGGAGTCCGTCTCGTTCTTCAAGCAGAAGGTCATCCAGGACGACCAGAAGGTACACCCTCGATCGTGCGTGCGTGCGTGATGAGCTTCAGCTGAAAGACGATGTGATTGCGACGCAGGCGCCGACGAGCGTCGTGTACGTCTTGAATTCCGACACGCTCGAGACGGTGATCCGTAAGATGGCCGAGCATCGCATCCACCGGGTCTTTGTCGTCGACGACGAGCAGCACAAGCGGCCCATCCGCGTCCTCGCCCAGTGCGACATCATCCAGAACGTGTTGCGCACCTGAGGTCTGTCGACACACCAATGTGTCGACACGCCCAAATACGTCGATAACAAATGCTGTCTACAAAAATGAATTATTATTTTATTTATCTAATCATTACAAAAAGGGAAACGAAGAGGAAGAGATTGAGGGAGAGGAGAGAGATGTGCAGATTTTTGGTGTATATTGGGAGGGAGCCGGTGCTGCTGGCGGATCTGCTGACGCGGCCGAGCCACTCGATCATCCAGCAGAGCTGGGACAGCCGCGAGCGCATGACCGCCGGGCCGTTGAACGGCGACGGCTTCGGGGTGGGCTGGTATGCCGCCTTCGATCCCACTCCCTGCATCTTCACCTCCATCAACCCCGCCTGGAACAACCTCAACCTTCGCCGGTTCCCTCCCCCCCCCTCCTTCGTTCTTTGCTTCGCTTTATTTTTATTTTTATTTATTTGTTGACGTGTTGGCTTGCGCTTCAGGCTGGCGGACAAGGTGATGTCGCGCCTCATCTTCGCCCATGTGCGCGCCGCCAGTCTAGGTACGCTCTCGCTCGCTGGCTTGGACTGGGCGCTCGTGAGAATGGCCGTGGTGAGTTGTTGCTGTGGCGCTGATGAAGTCTCAAACGTGTGCGCGTATAGGGCTGCTCATCAATGAGGCCAACTGCCACCCATTCTCGTTCGGGCCCTTCATCTGGATGCACAACGGACAGATCGTGGGCTTCCACTCCATCAAGCGCAAGCTCGTGCAGTGCATCGACGACCGACTCTTCAATCACGTCCAGGCACACGTCTCCTTCTCTCCCTCTCCTGCGTCTCCTTCTTGCTCGCTCGCTCATCAGAGGCAACCCGCGCGGGCGCGGCGTGGCGCGGCATGACCTGTCGTGCGCGCAGGGAACGACCGACTCTGAGTACAGCTTCATGCTGTTCCTGCAGATCTTGTTCTTTGGAGGCAAGTACCGCGGCGATGAGGCGGCGAAGGACAAGGTGGACCTCGCGCAGATGCTCAAGGCCGCCGATGACACGTCGTCTTCATCGTTGCCGCCCACCGCCGACGAGGCCGACGCGACGCAGCGATTCACCGCCGACGAGATGCGGCTGGCGATGACCGAGACCGTGCGGCTCATCGCCAAGTGGACCAGCAAGACCTGCACGCCGGCCGAGCGCGAACGAAGCGGCTACTCGCTGCTCAACTACGCCGTGTCTGACGGCGTCTCCGCCGTCGTCACTCGGTACCATCACGCACCTCCACTCATACGCACACGCACACGCACGGTCTTACACGTTGCTCGTGATCGGACATTGCGTGCTGTAGCTACACTGATGACCCGGTAGGTCCACCAGCGAGCCTCTACTACACCTCGGGCACGCGCTACCAGGCCAAGAAGAAGGGTACACCCACACCTCACCTCACGCATGCGCACATCATCGTCGTTGTCGTCCTCATCATGATCATCGCGTGTGTGTGTGTGGCTAGGCGAGTACCATCTGGTGCAGGAGCGACGACAGGAGTGCTTCATCATCGCCAGCGAGCCGCTGAGCGTGAGCGAGGACGATCGACGCGACTGGGTGCCCGTGCCCAAGAACCACTGCGTGGTGGTGACATCGCGCCACAACCTGCTCCTCTACCCCATCGACCTCAGCGCCGCGTCGCCCTCAGAGGCAAGCGCAAGCCCGACCACCACACGAACATGACGATCATGATGAAGACGACGACGATGAAGATAAGTTAAAGCTAGTCGCTGTTGTTGTCTTGCGCGTGCTCAAGCGACAAGCTGGAGGGCTAGTGGCGGGTCAGGAGTCGCCCGGTCGGCCATCCTGGGGCCGGGGCTGGGTCTGGAGTTGCGGTGAAGGCGACGACGTGCGCCGCGGCGGTGACTGCGAAAGTCGAGCGGCCTCGTGGGCGAGAATGCGATCGCGTGAGTTGACGAGGTAGCTCTGGCGTAGCTGTTGTTGTAGCTGTTGCTGCTGTAGTTGCTGCTGCTGTGCGTGTTGATGGTGGTGAAGCGGATGTTGTGCGTGTTGATGCTCCAGCATCCGGAAGCCGTCCTGGCCGCCAGGTGGGGCGTAGAGCTGAGCATTGTAGTCTCGTTCGTAGCAAAGACTCGCGTCGTTCGAGGGCGAAGACGACGAGGACGACGGCGCTGATGACGAGTTCGAGTACGAGTCCATGCCGTCACCTCCCGCTAGGCCGCGACCGACGCCGGCCCCTGTCCCCGATGGCGGAGGCGACGGCGGGGGCAGGGAGAAGGAGAAGGACGGCAGGAAGGGCAGCGGCACGGACAGAGGGCTGATGTAGGGCGGGAAGAAGAACTCGGATGTGGGCGACGGCACGCAATCGATGGGTGAAGTCGCCGATGCCTCGATCCTCGGCTGCTGCTGCTGTTGCTGCAAGGTTGACGATGCTGATGGCGTGGTCGTTGTGGTGGGCATCGAGTCGGCGGCGCATGCCAGCGTAGGCTGAGGCGCGCACACGCCGCTGGAGGGCGGCGGCGAAGGCGAAGACCTGCCGACCACGGGTGGCACGTAGGGCGGCGCATAGGGATAATTGGACGGATAGGCGTGCGGCAGTGGCGGCATCCCCGTCGGTAGTTGGTGGTGAGGAGGCATGTACTGCTGCTGCTGCTGCTGTTGAGGCTGGCGGTGCTGCGGATGGACCGGCATCGTGCGTGAACGCATCAGCTGATGGTGGAGCGGCTGCGGATGCGGCGGCAGAGGCATGTAGTCGCTCGGCGTTGGAGATTGGAGCATGTCGAGGAAGGAGGGCGACGAGTCGATCCCCTGCGGGAACGGCGCGATGAGCGATGCATCCGTGGCGCCGTAGGGCATCGGAGGGGAGAGAGGTGCGTGATGAGCCGCTCCGGTGGTGGGCGATGAGAAACGGCTTTCGTTTACCGACGAAGGCGACGACGAGTTGAGTCGGCCGCCTCCGGGCGACACCTGGCGGTGCGAGTGAGGCGCAGGCTTGCTGGTGCCAGAGAGGCGCAGGGGAGACGAAGTGGGCGAGGACGAAGATGACGAGCCAGAGGGAATCGTCGCCGATGATGATCCGTAGTGGTAGGTCGCTGTGGTGCTGCTGCTCGACGAGCGGCTGTCTTCATCGTGGTCATTGTCGTCACCGAATAGCTCGGCCTCGTCGATCATCTCCTCCTCGTCCTCGCCGACCGTGACCGTCATGCTGACCTTACCGCCAGGCGCTCGCACTCGGAATCCCTTGTAGCAATGCTTCGCCTG
>CDFA01017776.1:0-13244 GCA_000826305.1 Acanthamoeba healyi
CGACACAAGCCCTACGAGCGCGGCGAGGCGGCGTCGAGCTTGCTGCACATGACGGTGACGGAGCTGCGCGATATGCTGCGGGACCACGGTCTGCCCTCCAGCGGCACCAAGTCCGTCCTGGCCATGCGGCTGGCCAGTCATGTCTATGTGCCATAGCGAGCACTCCCTCCTCCTCGTGCTCGTGTGCGTGTTTGTGCATGCGTGACATGTCGAGCGAGAGTGTAAGTTAACTCTTCGTTGTTTCTTGGCTGCAAAATAGAAACGATCAATACGCTGGTGAGTGAGGGAAGGATACAAGTGTGAAGGCGAGGGAAGGGAAACGGAGACGGGAGAGGAAGCGTGCGTGACTGAGGGCCTTCTCACGCGTAGGCCTCCAAGTCCACGTCCAGGAATCGGAAGAAGTCCCGCCGGTAGTTCTCGCTGAGGGCGTGGAACTGATGCATCCTGCACTTGTCCTCGGCGACCGCTCGTCCGGCAGCGACGTCCTGCTGCACGCGGGCCAACTCCGCACGCAGCTCCAGCGGCGTGCAGAGGTTCTCGTCGTCCCACGTGGTGGCCCTGACAGGCAAAAATTCCATGTGCTTGGTGGCGGGGTCGAAGCTCACGACTCGGAACCAGAACTTGTACTCTGGCGTGGCGACTGCGTTGATCTTGTTCTTCTCCGGGAAGTACCGAGCGGAGAACGCAACCGACCTGACATTCGCCCGCTCCCGTTAGCAGTTTGTGGTGTGATGTGTGTTGCAAGAGAGGAAAGAAATGGAGGGCGCAAGAGGGCGTACCTGTCAGCGGTCCTGTCTGGCTCGTCCTTCTTGATGAGGAGAGACATGCCGTTGGTGTAGGCCTTGGGGTCGAGAGGCGGGCTGATGTCCAGATAGTCCATGAAGGTCGGCACCTGCAGCCAAATACATGCGTACACTTTAAGAATGGCGACGATAGCGACCTGATGGCCTGGCCAAGGCGGGCGTACGATGTCCACGTTAGATCCCAGCGTGGGCTGCTGGTAGTGCTCCATGTTCTGCTCGCCGGGCAGGCAGACGAAAGCGGGCACGAGGGCCTTTTCGTTCCACCAGGAGCTTTCGCGCTGTCCATGTCCCTTCTCGCCGTGCTCACCCTCCATATTGCCGTGGTCGGCGACGAAGAAGACGATGCTCTTGCCGTCGATCATGTCGGCCTTCCGCAGCATCTCCATCACGCGGTTTCGGTCTTCGTCCTTCTGGCGGATGATGCGGTTCGAGAACTCGCGCTTGTCACCCTCTGGATCGCGCTGGTAGTAGTCAGCAGGCAGCGGGTCGGGGAGCGGCCGCTTGTGCACGTGCATGAAGAGGAGGAAAGGCTTCTGGTCCTCCTTCCTACGATCAATGAATTCCTGAATGTGTGTACGTGGGTGGCGTCAGAATGGGACGCAGGGACATGGAGGAGAGCTCATCGTGTTGGGGATCGTACCTGGGCCTTTTCCAAGAAGGCAAAGTTGTCGTTCATGTTGTCGAACTCGTCAAAGTTGTTGTAAAGGTTTCTGTTGGGGTAGTTCCACGCTGAAGTCGCCACCACTCCACCGGCCACGTAACCTGTGTGGTGCAGCTACATGCGTGAGTGAAATACATAGCTGACAGAGAAGCATGCTCACAAAAGAGTGAGAGAACCGTTCTGCTTGAGGATCTGGAACGCGTAGGAGGGAACGTGTCCGACGGAGAACGAGTGATAGTGGAACGGGTTGAGGCCGTAGAACATTCCGAACTGGCCCATTTCGGACACATGGCCCGGTGCAGCGTGTATCTTGGGCGATATGCACTTGTTGTCCTATTATTAAACGCATATGAACGCCGTCGTAAGGTCACCCAAACACAACGGTGGTGTACAGACGGCTGTGATCGTACCTCAACATACTTCATCAGGTGCGGCGAGCGGATGTGAGTGTCGTCATCGTACCGCATCGACTCGGTACTTAGGATGATGATGTTCTTTTTGCGCCGCACTGTCGCCACTAGCTCCTCGCCCACCAGCGGGTATCCGGCGCCTGCGACCGGCGGGAAGTCGGTGCTCGTTCGGGGGATGGTAGGAATCAACCTGGATGGCGGCACGCCACGAAGGTTAGGACAATGCGTGCTGCCCAAATACACGCCAAACCATCCGTACTTGCTGACCGGGTTAGGGTCGATGTAGTTGAACGGCAGCTGGCCGCGGTAGTGCTCAACGTCCTCGTAGATGAAGGCGGTCTGGAAAACGACCAACAGGCCGGTCACCAATATGACGGCGCTCACGCAGACGAAGAACTTGCGGAGCTTTTGCCTCGTCAGCTTTCGCACGATCAGACGCGCCAAGAAGTAGCACGCGGCCTGTTGCGCACCAACAGGTCAGGACCGCCAGGGCCAGTTACACGGACACAAGTGCTGACCGACCAACCAACGCGTACCTGGCCGAGGAAGAGCAGAACCACGACGATCTTGATATAGGGCCAGTGCTCAGGATCGAGTCCTGCTCCAAGTTCTCGCTGACGCTCCAGGACCTGGTGAATGGGAGGAGAAAAGATTCCATTAGCGTTTGGGAACCACCAAGGAGAACACGAGACGACAGATATGGCTCGCCGCAGCGGCATGATACCTGCTTGATACCCAGGATCTCCACAAGGTCGAGGTCGATGAGGTGTACGGACATGTCCACGAGGAGGCGACACTCGAGCACATAGAATGCTAGGAGGATGATCTCAATAACGGCAAGAAGGAACACCGACGCGACCAGGCCAACGGGGTATCGTTCGCAAGCCTTGATCGTTGATCGCAAGGAAGCTGTACGCATTGCAACCAACGAGCGCTTATGTCAGACCATGATACCCTTGTGAGCCTGTGCGTTGGTGTGTACCGGGCACGAGCGATGAACTGAGCAACACGAACGTGCAGAAGTTAAAGCAGGTGCGGACGGCGAAGAGGAACAGGTGGAGCGTAGCCCAGCTCATCACTCCGGTGAACATGCAGTGGAAGACCACGTAGTTGAAGTAGCCCACGTGGTGCATCAGATACTGTAGCGCAACACAGCAATGATCAGACCAAGCCAAGTCCTCCTCCGTCTCCTCCACACACAACATGTCGCACACCGCGCGAGCCTGATCTATGAACGAATGAAGGAAGGCAGGCAGGCAGGTTACCTGAGGGTAGTTGTTCTTGTGCAGCTCGGGGTCGTAGTTGTTGATGATGGTGCTCAAGCTGAAGACGTAGATGAGTATCTGGATGGCTGAGTTGATGAGGGCCATGAAGAAAGTGACACTTCGCGAGTTGGCCAGCATGACGCCGGCCACGCGATCACAGAAACGACCCGCAGGCGACGACAAGAGGAAGTCTCCGTCCTGCGCTGCGGCGGCGTGCTGCAGCCGGTCGTGGTGACCACCACCGTGCTCCACGTCTCCCCTCAGCCGCTCGGGCTGCTCTTCGCCCTCCAGCGCCTGCACAAGAGGCCCTCTGCGGGTAAGCCAAAGAAAGATTTTCAAAGCATTTTTCTTTTGGTCAAGATGCCTGGCGCGGGCATCTTGCTGGCGGCAAAGATTGAGATTTGCGATTCGACTGCGGCCGAATCCGCTGGGGTGGGCAAAGGGGCTGGGGCTGGGGTTCAAACGTGCCTTGTCGCATTTGCCATCGTGCCGTCGCTTGACGAGGCGTTCGTTGGATTCCGAGAACATTGTGGTTATGTTTGATCTCTGGGCCACAACGAAGCGCGCAATCTGTGGTGTGAGGTTTTGCTGCAGCGAAGTCCTCGCCGGATGCGACGCCACGTAGATGGTTGGGTATGTGTGCAGCGGTTTGGGGCAAACAAACAAACAAAGAGGAGAGAGACGAGGTGGAAAACCTTCACTCTTTGCGGGGGGCGCCACGCCACCACAGCAACGACCACACAGCACTCTCTCCCTCGGGGTTTAGCGAAGAGTTGCGCCGCTGGTGCTCTGCGGAACACGACAAAACGGCTTCGCGGTTCGGGTGGCGGTATTGGCATTCCAATAAACTCGTAAACGAAATACGACACTCACGAGCCGGCCGAGAACGCGATTGCAGAGGCGACTGCATGTGGCACATCAACACAGCGGCACCCCACAAGAGTCGCTTGGCAGCTTGGTGGCCACTTTGTCATCGTGTGAGTTTAGGTCCGAGCGGCATTACAAGTCATCCTTCTACATCATCCGGATTCCCGACGTGTTGTCCAGGCCGGTCGAGAGCCATCCCAACAAGCCCCCCCGAACTACGAAGAGGCGCGCTGAATCCTATGGGTCGGGGTGTCTGGTTGATCAAAACGAAGGCGTGAGCACATAATGTGAGAAGGCGGATGGGCAGGCGCCGTACCGCTTGGTGCGCTTGCGGAAGCATCATTGTGGGCGGCGATGGCTCAATCTGGTTCCTCTGTGGCTGCCAGGCGGCTTGTGGTAAGGGCTGTGTGGCTCCACAGACAACATGTGCCAACACAGCAATCATCACTCTTGTTCAGGTGACTCCTATCTCACACAATGCACGAGAAAGAATGCAGGTGGCCATACGTCCTTGATATCAAGCTGCTGCAGCCAGAGCTTGATTTGTCGTTCGACGGCATCAGCCGCTTGGCGTGCCTGCTGCAGGTCGGGTGGCTGTGACCCTGGCAGCTTGGGAAGCAACGTGTGGATGTAGACCAGCTTCTCATTGAATGCCTTGATATTGTCCTGTCATATGATTGTGTGTGGTGAGACTGCACGCTGGCGAAGCACAGGCACACAAATGGAGGGCGTGAGCAGGGAGGAGACCTGCTTGGCTTTGTCCTTGCATTCCTTGAGCAACGTCTCAAGCTGCTGCAGAATGGCAGATAGTGGTTGTACGTACTTCTGCATGAGCTGGACCTTCTCCTGGTAGTCCCTCTCTTGTTCCCTCTGGACGAGCTGCCTCTGTATCGCCGTTTTAGTCGGGCATTGCATCATAGAGCCCACGCCAGCACCCATCATCGGCAACATGTTGGTCGTCATCCCCCCGGGTGCACCTCCAACCGATGGCACTCTCAGCTGGGAAGCGGCGAACTTGATCTCCTTGCGTTTTAGCTCCAACAGCTTGTTGTCTATCCGATGGAAGTAGGCGTCTCTTGTCGTGGCGGTGCTGAATGCCAGGTGCTCGAATCGAGTTGCCAGTGACACGCGCCGCGCTTGGCTGGCATCATCAGTGGCGGCTGGTCCTCCCTCGGCCTTCTCTGCACACTCCTGCAACAACACTTTAACGCTAAATTGTACATGCCAGAGTGCAGGTGGGTCAGAGGTTGGGAGAGAGGCTAGAAGTCAAGCTGAGGGGCTGTGGGTGCGGCAACGTGCATCTTCTGAATCATAACTTCGCGGTCCTCTGTTGAAACCCCTGCTTGCCAGTCCTGGGGTGGCGACGCGCCTGTGCCGGGTTCCAAGTGTGGTGGGTTCATCGTCTTGTCGCTCAACGAACTAAAAGCTATTAATTTACACTTATTGTCCGGGAAAACAAAAGTAGGGAAAAGAAAACGTTACTGGAAATTATTCACAAAATGCAAAAAATGAAACCAAACGAAACCGAAATCTGAAAGAAGGAGCATTTCAAATCGAGATTGATGGACAGGGAATCGCGAGGGAAGCGCAAGAGGAGCCTTAACAAAGGACAGGAAGCAGCCTTCACGCCGGAGGGCAAGAAGGCTGGAAATACTTGCGCCGGCAGCAGGCGAAGCTCGGGCGTTGATGTCGATGGTACACTCCGCGTGATCGATTTTTGTTGATTTAATCGCACAGCCGAGACAAAAATCTAATCTTTAACATCCACACAGCCTTCTTGCAGGGGATAGCCGATGAAGTGGGCACAGCTGCGCCGGCGTCCCCCTCCGCTCCTGCCGGAGCGTCGGCCCTGCCTTCGAGGTCTTCGCCCGCGCCCTCTTCGAGCGCTGCCGAAGCGGAACAGCTCCTGCAGAAGCTGCGGGCCCGCCCGGCCGAAGTGAGCCGAGTGGAGAAGATCGATGCGGCGTGGAGGCTCCACGAGCTGCTGGTGCAAACGACCACGACATCGGCAGTGTCCAATGCGCCTGCAGCGGCTGCTGCTGCTGGCAGCGGTGCAGCTGTCGCTCTGCCCACCATGCTGCCTCTGCTTCTGGAGTGGCTGCAGCCCACGCTCGCGCGCTCCGAGCGGTACGTCATGGGAGGCGGTGCCAGCACTGGCACGCCATCGTCCGCTGCCAAGAAGCAGGCCAAGAAGAAGCAGAAGCAGCACCACGCAGGGGACGACGATGACGACACATCCAGGGTTGAAGAGAAAGTGGTTCGTGCACGCCATTCCACACACTCGCTCCCCGTTCCCACACCTCTCTTACCGTGATGAGTCTTCATACGTCCTTCTCTGATGGAGCAGGCAGAGACTGGACCTCCCCAGTTCTTGGATGAGCGGCATTGGGGCTTGTTCTACGAGCTGCTTGCCCACTCGCCCACCAAAACGATTCCCCTGCGAACGGAGATGCTCCGTGTCATCTCCTCTGCCTTGCTGTGCTGCGTTGGCCTGGCGAACACCGAGACCGGCATCAGCGACGCCAACCAGGCCCACATTCTGGCCCTCTCCGCCGGAGATCGCCTGGCCATCGCCAAGCGCCTGGAGGCTGTGGTGCAGCTCCTGTCTTCGACCTATTCGCAGTTCTTCACCCCGGCCATGGACAACTATGTGTCCTTTGTAAGCCGGGTGTCTCAGGCTTTGGTCCATCTGTACGTGTGCCTCTGCCCACGCTGATGCTGATGGAGTCTTGATATGCGCGCGTGCTTACGTCTTTGTGGTCTGCATTGCAGTTACATGGAGCGACATAACCGTCCAGCTGGAGGATCGCTCAGTCAGGCGGAGAACGAGATGGAGTCGGTGTGTTCTTCAATCGTCTCCTTGGCCTTGAAGAGATTTCAGGAGCTCAAGCAGACCATCGAAACCAACCAAAAGAAGGTATGGATGGGTTCCCTGCTCCCTCCCTCCCTCCAATAACCAGTACTGGTTGATTCACTCTGAATGGCTTTACGATGCTGCGCAGGTCTTCACCACCATCGTCACCAAGCTCCTGGAGCCTCTGCTGACTCTGCGAAGCCTGATTCTTGCGCAACCGAGCGAGGACGACGCTGTTCGCTCGCAGATCAAGCGCCACATCGAAGACATCGTGCTCCATTCGCTATTCCACCCCGATCACTTGTTCGAATACTCGCTGGCATTCTCGCTCAAGCAGAACGTCGTCACAACTGCTCCAGCAGGTGTGTATCACCTCCGTCACTCCCTGGGCCCCTAGCATGCTAATCATATCCCGCGCTCGTGCGTGCATGCGTCGTTGCAGCTGAGGGTGGCGAAGGCAAGAAGCCGACTGGCAAGGGGAAGAACAAACAGTCCGGTGGCGCCTACGTGGGCACGATCACCAATTACCGGAAGCAGCTCTTTGACACGTTGCGTGAGTACAGCGGCTCGCAGACCAACGACAAACAAAAGCTGTCCAACTTGCCCGCCGCTCGTCGACTGCTCGGTACCTTGATTCTTTCCGTGATTTGGCTCCTATCCTCTCTGTCGCTGACTTCATCGATGACTAGTGCTGCAGAACATCCCCCTGATCTACAAGGGGTTCCTGGACACTCTCAAGGCGCTGCTGCTGGCCATCGAACACAGCCAAGAGAAGAGGGCCGAGCGCAGGGAAGCTGGAGGTACATACACCTCACACTCGTATATCTTGTTGCTGTAATCCTCAGCTGGAATCAGAGCCTCACTTCGCTTGTATCCAAACCTCTGCAGCTGCATCGGACCAATCAATGGATGTTGCTGATGAAGAGGACAAGAAGCCTCGACAGTACATGGACTTCCACTTTCTGCTGGAGCTCCACGACATCATCGCGCCTCTGCTGTCTTTGAAGAATAACGCTGGTAGGCTGTTGCTTTGTTGTTATGTTGCTCATCCCTTTTCGTTACCTAACACCCATGGGTTCAGCCGAGCTGGCATCTACGGTGAGGATTGTCAGCGAGCTCATGCGCCTGGTGGAGGCATACCACGTCTACGAGCCAACGCAGGACACCGACGACAGGGTTCGTTTCCCTGACGTTACCGGTCTTCAACAGCTTCATGGCTGTCGACTAACTGTACCCTAACTCTCTTGTGCAGGCCCATTTCCACTTCCTAGAGCGGTTGGCGCACCACGATGTGGCCCTGTTAAAGCAGCTGTTCAGGCACCTCCAAGCGCATCCCGCGCAGTTCGATCAGGCTCACCGTGGTACCCTCGATGGCCCGTTGTCAGTGTTAATCAGCTTAGCAAGTGATTTACCATTCCCTTCGCTGGATCATGCCTGGCTAGACTTGGTCGGCGCTCTGTTCGCGGACCTGCAGCACCTTGGCGGCCTGAGCCACTTGACCCTGACGGAGCCCATCAAAGATGTATGGACTATCCTCTGGAACTTGCCGTGGCCTTCAGCGGTACGACCACACGCCACGCATCTGTACACCGCACGCACTGTTTGCACGTCCATCTTCATGCAAGCTCATACGTCATGTGCATTCCATGCCCGCAGGAGGCAGTGCCCGCGTCGTGCGTCGAGTTCAGTCGCGCACAGTTAGCCACCTACAGTAAGCTTCGTCAGCTGGACGTGCTCCTCGAGCAGCTCCTGCCCTCCTTCGTAGCGCACAGTGGTGGCCATGCGCACTACATCATCTCCTCGCGTCCATTCACAAAACAGTACGTCATGATTCCTCTTGGTGGCTGGAAGCGAGCGTGGCTCACGCGCTCTATCTACTGTGGGCGGCAGGTTCTACGACTGCGTCATGCAGCTGCCCATGGGCAAGATTGCCTCCATATGGGAGATCTTTCTCAAGGAGATCCGAACCACTTACGCCGAGCGGCTCCACCAGCTTCTGCCGGCAGCCCAGAAGGGCGAGCGTGGCGCCGAGGCGACCGTGGGCCCGCTCCTGGTTTCTCTATCCTACGTGATCCACCTCTTCGTGTCGCTCATCGACAGCGTGCTGCTGGTCAACACCACGGCTCCCATGGTCCTCGATCTGGTGTCCAAGACCTGTGCCGACCTCGTTTCCCCTCTGTTATCCCTCGCCGTTGGTGACAGGTCCGTTCAGTCATCTAAGAAGAGCAAGTCGTCTTCGGTACGAACAGGACTGTGTTCTCTTGTCTGCGTAGAATGCGTGCATTGAGTAACTGACTTAACTGCACGTGCTGACTACCACAAGGGCGGAGCAAGCGAGCTTACGGCCTCACTCGTGCGTGATACGTTAAACGTATACAACTCTCTGGTCGGCCTTCGCGAACAATGCCACCGCTTCCCCTCAACACGCGTGACGGGCAAGAAGGGAGCCAAGGCGAAGGCGCACATCAGCGACGACGTGCGGGCCAACGGATCGTGCTTCTACCTCCTCCTTACCAAGGACCTCAACACGCTTTCTCTCACAACTCTCCAGGACTGGCTCACGCCTGAGCTGAAGCAGTTCCCCCAGTTGCGATTCGTGCTGGTACCTAAGATCCCGAGCCCTGCCACACCATGCGGTACACTAACGAAACGTACGCTCAATACAGAACGTGCTTCGTATCCAGCATCTTCGCCGGTTGCACACTTTTGCCAGCCTGTACGCGCTGCGCGATCAGCCGATGGCCACCGAGGAGTCGGCTAAGGACGCAGCCGTCGCGACGCTTCTTCACGAGCTTCGAAGCGCCATGGAGGGTGCCAGCGCAGGTTTGTTCCACGAGCTCGACCTGGCGTTGCCCGCCGCGAACGGTTCCAAGCCTGCAAAGCGCGAGCATTGGAACGGGATGATGGCCTCCATCAATGGCCCGACCTACGCTGTGGCGCTGTGGAAGCTGGTAGCTGAGAACATTGACATCCTCGCGTGCGTATCGCTTTAGTGGTAGTTCTCGTTTGATCCGAGTTCCGTTCCGTTTCTCACTGCGTACATACACAGGCTGTACGCTTCGAACGAGCACTTGAGCCTGTTCCTTCGCGTCCTGCTCGTGGACAGCACGCCCTCGGTTATGAAGTCTTCTGAGGCCGAGCCCTCGCTCCCCGGAATCACTCTCGAGCTCGTTTCCTGCGCTTTGCTTAGCAAAACCTCCTTCTATGAGCTCCCACGGCTAGCCAACAGCTGCGTTCCCGTGCTTGTGGGCGCCATCGAGACCACCCTCACCAGCATCGTCACCCATCTGGTACACACCAAATCCTCATTGCACCACACACGACGCTTACTTGATGAACTCACGCTTCGCCCATGTTCAAGACTGCCGATGCTCAACTCGCGAGCGCGTTAACGCTGCTGCGTACCATGCGCCGAGCTGAGAAGGAAGACGAGACTGTTTCGACTCTCTTTGCCTCGCTGTTCGACAACGCGCGCCGGTCGCCGCTGGCCGCAAAGATTAAGTTCGAGAGCTCCGCGGCCAGGGAGAGTTTGTACAAGCTGCGAGACGTGCTGGAGCTTGTGCTTGCCCTGCCCTCCACCTATCTCGCGCAGGAAGCAAAAGAGCGAAGCAGCATGGCCGTGCTGGTCCTCGACCGTATCCTGCACGCCATGCTACCATCCACTGCCAGTGGTGACGCCATGGAGGAGGAAGACGCCGAACTTGTGCGCCAGGCAGCGCTAGCGGTGAGCAGCACTTGTCGCCGCTATCTGGCCGCCATGCTCCGCACACTCCGGCCCGAGGCGGTACGACCCACGACCACGCTATGTAACGTATCATCTTATCTAACGTCTCTCACCCTCTCTTTGCTGTGTTGGGAAAACTGCTCAACAGATTGTGCTATCAAATGCAATCGTGAGCTGGTTGCACAGTTCACTGCGAGGTCTCGAAACGATGCGTCCTCTCCTAGTGCACACACTCGAGGTGGTGGCCATCCACATTAGGTATGCGCTTCACAGTCTCGTGTTGCAGTCACTGTTGTCGCTTACGTCCATGGCTCGTTGCTCTTGTACAGGAACGAACTGAAGCGACCAAAACAAGCGCGCCGCGACAAGCTCGAGGACGTGCTCGCTTCAGTCGCGGACTCGATCGACGCCGAGGAAGAGGACATGTCCGAGGATGGTCTACAGGAGATACGGACGGTGCTTCTGCCCTTGGGCTGCATCACCAACGTCGTCAAGGCGCTCGTAGACGAGTACTCAGAGACAATCGGCACTCCCGAGCAGCGCAAGCGATTGAAGTAATGCCTCTTCCACTTCACTTGCACGCACGTAGAGTGTATAGCTAACAACCACAAATGCTCGTACACAGACATGCGTCGTTGATCGAGGGAAACAGTCAATCGAAGCAGCCGGGACTCGTGATCGAAGAGACATGCGTGGTGTTTGTCGACCGTGCGGAGGAGCTGCTGCTCCGGCTGCTCGATCAACAGCCGCTGTCGGCCTACCTGTCCCTGTCAGCTAGCACCGTCGACACGCTGCTCCATTCGAGCGACCTCGGCCTGCAGATCACTGCGCAGGACTACTTTGGCCACCTGCTGTACCTCACAGAACAGATCCTGGCCTTCCGGCACATCGAGTCGCTTCAATCGTCGCACGCCGTCCGGGACCAGCAGGCCCGCACGCGGACCGTGTTCTCGGAAGTCGGCCGCTTCGCGTCGCTCGCCTTCCAGGTCATGGCCGCTGGTGCCACCCACGAACGCTCAGGTTTAGTCCCCCATGATCTCATGCTGCGCAGTGACATCTAACCTGGCCGATCGATGACATACGTAGGTCATGAGGAAGTACTGCGCGGCAGAGCACTCAGATACGTTGAGTACCTGTGTCGCAACATGCACAGCCTGGAGCCGCAGCCCAAGAAGGCCACCTTTGCCCGCTTCTTCGCCATGCTGAGCCACCTTGTGCAGCTCTACATCGCGCAGGGTACAACTGCAGGTACTATCTATCTCTATCGTCCCTTGGTGCGTTGTAGTCCTTGGACTTACACGTCAATGCGCGTGTTCGCGTCTAGGCCATGAGTTTGCCAAGAAAGTGGAGGCTTGCTACATCGACCTCTTGTCCAACTCGCCCGCTCCTTGCGTGGCGCTCGTAGCGCGCGCCCTCCCGACGGAGCTCTCATCCGTGCATCTACCTCGTTTGATCGCCACCGCAGGCAGCACTCTCACGCTCTTTGCCATGAATGGTACTCTCTCTCTCTCTCCCCCCACACGCACACGCTTCTGCACTGGTACTCCGCCACAAGCGCTGACCATTGATTGCCCGTTTTTCAGACTCTCGTGTGTTGCGTGAGTTTGAGGGTGTGGCCCCAGCCATCGTACACAAGCTGGTGGATCTCGTTGGCTGGTGTGGCCTTCAGCTGACGCCCACCACGAGCAGCACACGAGGAACCGACCTCGTCTACCTCATCAGCACTGCCCTGACCGTCATCACTCACATCATCACCAACCGAGTACGCGTGCATGCGTGTGTGTGTGTGTGTGCTTAAGTGCGCTTGCATCGCATACTGAACCTTGCTCTCTCTCTTGCAGTTGTTCAAGATCGATACGCACACCGTCTCGCGCGTGCTGGGTGCCATGTCGGTCTTCTCGGTGCCACGACGACGCTGGGCATTTGCCGAGCTGGAGCTTGCCCATGTACATCCCTCGGTGCGACAGCAGGCCAAGAGGAAGGCGCCCGTCAGCGATTTCTTGCCCGAGAGGCTCTTCCTGTCCTTCTACTCGTTCCTCTATCGACTCCTTAAGATTCGGTACAAGCAGACCTTCAACTGCATGCCCCTCTTCCTCCTCAACATCCGCGGTACCCCATTCCTTCCCCCGATTGTCCACCACAACGACTGCACAACACAAGACAACAGTGGCCTCACATCAAACTACGCGTGAAGATCTGCTGTCCAGCGTCTTCATGGCCGAGCAGAGCGTGTTGCACTCGAGCCGAGGGACGACGCGAACGACCGCTGGTGGCGCTAAGCCAGCTGATGGCGGCCACCAGGTAGCGTGCACGGAGAATCTGGCACGACTGTTGGAAGAGATGAGCAAGCACCCCAAGCAGTTCAACAAGTATGTGGCACAGCTCCTCGTGCAGTACATTCAGCTCGCCCAGGTCAACCCGCTCTCGCCCGCCACCAAGCAAGCCCTGCTGCCGGGCATCTACGCCCTGCTCGACATCTGCAGCGAATTCGAGTACGTCTCTCCCGTGCTCGCACACAACGTGTATGCGCGCGCGTGAGCCTCATCTCAAACACTACAATCGCACAGGTACAAGGTGATTAGCAGGCAAGTGGACGAGACGGGCCGAGCCATCTTCAAGAAGCTGTTCGAGGAGTACAACCGCGACTGGAAGTTCCAGGG
>CDFA01017777.1:0-13283 GCA_000826305.1 Acanthamoeba healyi
CGACACAAGCCCTACGAGCGCGGCGAGGCGGCGTCGAGCTTGCTGCACATGACGGTGACGGAGCTGCGCGATATGCTGCGGGACCACGGTCTGCCCTCCAGCGGCACCAAGTCCGTCCTGGCCATGCGGCTGGCCAGTCATGTCTATGTGCCATAGCGAGCACTCCCTCCTCCTCGTGCTCGTGTGCGTGTTTGTGCATGCGTGACATGTCGAGCGAGAGTGTAAGTTAACTCTTCGTTGTTTCTTGGCTGCAAAATAGAAACGATCAATACGCTGGTGAGTGAGGGAAGGATACAAGTGTGAAGGCGAGGGAAGGGAAACGGAGACGGGAGAGGAAGCGTGCGTGACTGAGGGCCTTCTCACGCGTAGGCCTCCAAGTCCACGTCCAGGAATCGGAAGAAGTCCCGCCGGTAGTTCTCGCTGAGGGCGTGGAACTGATGCATCCTGCACTTGTCCTCGGCGACCGCTCGTCCGGCAGCGACGTCCTGCTGCACGCGGGCCAACTCCGCACGCAGCTCCAGCGGCGTGCAGAGGTTCTCGTCGTCCCACGTGGTGGCCCTGACAGGCAAAAATTCCATGTGCTTGGTGGCGGGGTCGAAGCTCACGACTCGGAACCAGAACTTGTACTCTGGCGTGGCGACTGCGTTGATCTTGTTCTTCTCCGGGAAGTACCGAGCGGAGAACGCAACCGACCTGACATTCGCCCGCTCCCGTTAGCAGTTTGTGGTGTGATGTGTGTTGCAAGAGAGGAAAGAAATGGAGGGCGCAAGAGGGCGTACCTGTCAGCGGTCCTGTCTGGCTCGTCCTTCTTGATGAGGAGAGACATGCCGTTGGTGTAGGCCTTGGGGTCGAGAGGCGGGCTGATGTCCAGATAGTCCATGAAGGTCGGCACCTGCAGCCAAATACATGCGTACACTTTAAGAATGGCGACGATAGCGACCTGATGGCCTGGCCAAGGCGGGCGTACGATGTCCACGTTAGATCCCAGCGTGGGCTGCTGGTAGTGCTCCATGTTCTGCTCGCCGGGCAGGCAGACGAAAGCGGGCACGAGGGCCTTTTCGTTCCACCAGGAGCTTTCGCGCTGTCCATGTCCCTTCTCGCCGTGCTCACCCTCCATATTGCCGTGGTCGGCGACGAAGAAGACGATGCTCTTGCCGTCGATCATGTCGGCCTTCCGCAGCATCTCCATCACGCGGTTTCGGTCTTCGTCCTTCTGGCGGATGATGCGGTTCGAGAACTCGCGCTTGTCACCCTCTGGATCGCGCTGGTAGTAGTCAGCAGGCAGCGGGTCGGGGAGCGGCCGCTTGTGCACGTGCATGAAGAGGAGGAAAGGCTTCTGGTCCTCCTTCCTACGATCAATGAATTCCTGAATGTGTGTACGTGGGTGGCGTCAGAATGGGACGCAGGGACATGGAGGAGAGCTCATCGTGTTGGGGATCGTACCTGGGCCTTTTCCAAGAAGGCAAAGTTGTCGTTCATGTTGTCGAACTCGTCAAAGTTGTTGTAAAGGTTTCTGTTGGGGTAGTTCCACGCTGAAGTCGCCACCACTCCACCGGCCACGTAACCTGTGTGGTGCAGCTACATGCGTGAGTGAAATACATAGCTGACAGAGAAGCATGCTCACAAAAGAGTGAGAGAACCGTTCTGCTTGAGGATCTGGAACGCGTAGGAGGGAACGTGTCCGACGGAGAACGAGTGATAGTGGAACGGGTTGAGGCCGTAGAACATTCCGAACTGGCCCATTTCGGACACATGGCCCGGTGCAGCGTGTATCTTGGGCGATATGCACTTGTTGTCCTATTATTAAACGCATATGAACGCCGTCGTAAGGTCACCCAAACACAACGGTGGTGTACAGACGGCTGTGATCGTACCTCAACATACTTCATCAGGTGCGGCGAGCGGATGTGAGTGTCGTCATCGTACCGCATCGACTCGGTACTTAGGATGATGATGTTCTTTTTGCGCCGCACTGTCGCCACTAGCTCCTCGCCCACCAGCGGGTATCCGGCGCCTGCGACCGGCGGGAAGTCGGTGCTCGTTCGGGGGATGGTAGGAATCAACCTGGATGGCGGCACGCCACGAAGGTTAGGACAATGCGTGCTGCCCAAATACACGCCAAACCATCCGTACTTGCTGACCGGGTTAGGGTCGATGTAGTTGAACGGCAGCTGGCCGCGGTAGTGCTCAACGTCCTCGTAGATGAAGGCGGTCTGGAAAACGACCAACAGGCCGGTCACCAATATGACGGCGCTCACGCAGACGAAGAACTTGCGGAGCTTTTGCCTCGTCAGCTTTCGCACGATCAGACGCGCCAAGAAGTAGCACGCGGCCTGTTGCGCACCAACAGGTCAGGACCGCCAGGGCCAGTTACACGGACACAAGTGCTGACCGACCAACCAACGCGTACCTGGCCGAGGAAGAGCAGAACCACGACGATCTTGATATAGGGCCAGTGCTCAGGATCGAGTCCTGCTCCAAGTTCTCGCTGACGCTCCAGGACCTGGTGAATGGGAGGAGAAAAGATTCCATTAGCGTTTGGGAACCACCAAGGAGAACACGAGACGACAGATATGGCTCGCCGCAGCGGCATGATACCTGCTTGATACCCAGGATCTCCACAAGGTCGAGGTCGATGAGGTGTACGGACATGTCCACGAGGAGGCGACACTCGAGCACATAGAATGCTAGGAGGATGATCTCAATAACGGCAAGAAGGAACACCGACGCGACCAGGCCAACGGGGTATCGTTCGCAAGCCTTGATCGTTGATCGCAAGGAAGCTGTACGCATTGCAACCAACGAGCGCTTATGTCAGACCATGATACCCTTGTGAGCCTGTGCGTTGGTGTGTACCGGGCACGAGCGATGAACTGAGCAACACGAACGTGCAGAAGTTAAAGCAGGTGCGGACGGCGAAGAGGAACAGGTGGAGCGTAGCCCAGCTCATCACTCCGGTGAACATGCAGTGGAAGACCACGTAGTTGAAGTAGCCCACGTGGTGCATCAGATACTGTAGCGCAACACAGCAATGATCAGACCAAGCCAAGTCCTCCTCCGTCTCCTCCACACACAACATGTCGCACACCGCGCGAGCCTGATCTATGAACGAATGAAGGAAGGCAGGCAGGCAGGTTACCTGAGGGTAGTTGTTCTTGTGCAGCTCGGGGTCGTAGTTGTTGATGATGGTGCTCAAGCTGAAGACGTAGATGAGTATCTGGATGGCTGAGTTGATGAGGGCCATGAAGAAAGTGACACTTCGCGAGTTGGCCAGCATGACGCCGGCCACGCGATCACAGAAACGACCCGCAGGCGACGACAAGAGGAAGTCTCCGTCCTGCGCTGCGGCGGCGTGCTGCAGCCGGTCGTGGTGACCACCACCGTGCTCCACGTCTCCCCTCAGCCGCTCGGGCTGCTCTTCGCCCTCCAGCGCCTGCACAAGAGGGCCCTCTGCAGGTAAGCTCTAAGCTCTCTAAAGAAAGATTTTCAAAGCTTCTTTAGAGCAAAAGCTTTAGTAAGAAAGATTTTCAAAGCATTTTTCTTTGTTCAAGATGCATGGCGCGGGCATCTCGCTGGCGGCAAGATTGAGATTTGCGATTCGATTGCAGCAGAATTTGCTGGGGTGGGCAAAGGGGGCTGGGGTTCAAACGTGCCTTCTCGCATTTGCCATCGTGCCGTCGCTTGACGAGACGTTCGTTGGATTCCGAGAACATTGTGGTGATGTTTGATCTCTGGGCCACACAACGAAGCGCGCAATCTGTGGCGTGAGCTTTTGCTGCAGCGAAGTCCTCGCCGGGTGCGCCGCCACGTAGATGGATGGGTATGTGTGCAGCGGTTTGGGGCAAACAAACAAAGAGGAGAGACGAGGTGGAAAACCTTCACTCTTTGCGGGGCGCCACGCCACCACAGCAACGACCACAGAGCACCCCTCTCCCTCGGGGTTTAGCGAAGAGTTGCGCAAATGGTGCTCTGCGGAACACGACAAAACGGTTTCGGTTCGGGTGGCGGTATTGGCATTCCAATAAACGCGTGAACGAAATCCGACACGCACGAGCCGGCAGAGACCGCGATTGCATAGTCGACTTCATGTGGCGCATCAACACAGCGGCATCCCACAAGAGTCGCGCTTGGCAGCAATGGTGGCCACTTTGTCATCGTGTGAGTTTAGGTCCGAGAGGCTTCAAAAGTCAGCCTTCTGCATCATCTGGATTCCTGACGTGGCCGAGAGCCATCCCGACAAGCCCCCCCGCACTACGAAGAGGCGCGCTGAACCCTATCGGTCGGGGTGTCTGGTTGATCAAAACGAAGGCATGAGAGCACATAATGTGATAAGGCGGATGGGCAGCAGCGTACCGCTTGGTGCGCTTGCAGAGGCATCATTGTGGGCGGCGATGGCTCAATCTGGTACATCTGCGGCTGCCAGGCAGCTTGTGGTAAGGGCTGTCCACAGACAACATGTGCCAACACAGCATCATCACTTGTGTGATTCCTATCTCGCACAATGCACAAGAAAGAATGCAGGTGGCCATACGTCCTTGATATCAAGCTGCTGGAGCCAGAGCTTGATTTGTCGTTCGACGGCATCAGCCGCTTGGCGTGCCTGCTGCAGGTCGGGTGGCTGTGACCCTGGCAGCTTGGGAAGCAACGTGTGGATGTAGACCAGCTTCTCGTTGAAAGCCTTGAGATTGTCCTATCATATGATTGTGTGTGGTGAGACTGCGCGCTGGCGAAGCACAGATGGGAGGGTGTGAGCAGGGAGGAGACCTGCTTGGCTTTGTCCTCGCATTCCTTGAGCAACGTCTCAAGCTGCTGCAGAATGGCAGATACTGGTTGAATGTACGTCTGCATGCGCTGGACCTTCTCCTGGTAGTCCCTCTCTCGTTCCCTCTGGGCGAGCTGCCTCAGTACCGCTGATTTAGTCGGACATTGCATCATAGAGCCCGCGCCAGCACCCACCATCGGTGACATGTTGCTCATCATTCCCCCAGGTGCACCTCCCACAGATGGCACTCTCGGCTGGGAAGCGGTGGTCTTGATCTCCTTGTCGTTTAGCTCCAGCATCTTGTTGGCGATTCGATGGAAGTAGGCGTCTCTTGTTGTGGCAGTGCTGAATGCCAAGTGCTCGAATCGAGTTGCAAGCGACACGAGCCGCGCTTGGCTGGCGTCATCCGTGGCGGCTGGTCCTCCCTCAGCCTTCTCTGCACACTCCTGCAACACTTTCAGGCTAACTTATTGTACACGCCAGAGTGCAGGCGAGTCAGGGGTTGGGAGAGAGGTTGGAAGTCAAGCCGAGGGGCTGTGGGTGCTGCAACGTGCATTTTCTGAATCAATATTTCACGGTCCTTTGTTGATATCTCTGCCTGCCAGTCCCCGGGTGGCGACGCGCCTGTGATGGGTTCCAAGCGTGGTGGGTTCATCGTCTTCTCCGTTGGCCACGAAATAAAGAAATAACGAAAAACAATCAAATTAATTCTTCACAATTCTAGGAATTATTCGCAAAAGAATGAATCCAATGTAAAACGAAAGACGGAACGAAACGAAACTGAAACGAAACTGACGAAAGCAGTCCCAGGGAGCATTTCAAATCGAGATTGATGGACGGGAGGGAATCGCCGCGGGGGAAGCGCAAGAGGAGCCTCTACAAAGGGCAGGAAGCGGCCTTTACGCCTTCGCCGGAGCGCAAGAAGGCTGGAAATAATCGCGCCGGCGGCAGGCGAAGCTCGGGCGTTGATGTCGATGGTACACTCCGCGCGCCATCCGATTTTTGTTGATTTAATCGCACAGCCGAGACAAATCTAATCTTTAACATCCACACAGCCTTCTTGCAGGGGATAGCCGATGAAGTGGGCACAGCTGCGCCGGCGTCCCCCTCCGCTCCTGCCGGAGCGTCGGCCCTGCCTTCGAGGTCTTCGCCCGCGCCCTCTTCGAGCGCTGCCGAAGCGGAACAGCTCCTGCAGAAGCTGCGGGCCCGCCCGGCCGAAGTGAGCCGAGTGGAGAAGATCGATGCGGCGTGGAGGCTCCACGAGCTGCTGGTGCAAACGACCACGACATCGGCAGTGTCCAATGCGCCTGCAGCGGCTGCTGCTGCTGGCAGCGGTGCAGCTGTCGCTCTGCCCACCATGCTGCCTCTGCTTCTGGAGTGGCTGCAGCCCACGCTCGCGCGCTCCGAGCGGTACGTCATGGGAGGCGGTGCCAGCACTGGCACGCCATCGTCCGCTGCCAAGAAGCAGGCCAAGAAGAAGCAGAAGCAGCACCACGCAGGGGACGACGATGACGACACATCCAGGGTTGAAGAGAAAGTGGTTCGTGCACGCCATTCCACACACTCGCTCCCCGTTCCCACACCTCTCTTACCGTGATGAGTCTTCATACGTCCTTCTCTGATGGAGCAGGCAGAGACTGGACCTCCCCAGTTCTTGGATGAGCGGCATTGGGGCTTGTTCTACGAGCTGCTTGCCCACTCGCCCACCAAAACGATTCCCCTGCGAACGGAGATGCTCCGTGTCATCTCCTCTGCCTTGCTGTGCTGCGTTGGCCTGGCGAACACCGAGACCGGCATCAGCGACGCCAACCAGGCCCACATTCTGGCCCTCTCCGCCGGAGATCGCCTGGCCATCGCCAAGCGCCTGGAGGCTGTGGTGCAGCTCCTGTCTTCGACCTATTCGCAGTTCTTCACCCCGGCCATGGACAACTATGTGTCCTTTGTAAGCCGGGTGTCTCAGGCTTTGGTCCATCTGTACGTGTGCCTCTGCCCACGCTGATGCTGATGGAGTCTTGATATGCGCGCGTGCTTACGTCTTTGTGGTCTGCATTGCAGTTACATGGAGCGACATAACCGTCCAGCTGGAGGATCGCTCAGTCAGGCGGAGAACGAGATGGAGTCGGTGTGTTCTTCAATCGTCTCCTTGGCCTTGAAGAGATTTCAGGAGCTCAAGCAGACCATCGAAACCAACCAAAAGAAGGTATGGATGGGTTCCCTGCTCCCTCCCTCCCTCCAATAACCAGTACTGGTTGATTCACTCTGAATGGCTTTACGATGCTGCGCAGGTCTTCACCACCATCGTCACCAAGCTCCTGGAGCCTCTGCTGACTCTGCGAAGCCTGATTCTTGCGCAACCGAGCGAGGACGACGCTGTTCGCTCGCAGATCAAGCGCCACATCGAAGACATCGTGCTCCATTCGCTATTCCACCCCGATCACTTGTTCGAATACTCGCTGGCATTCTCGCTCAAGCAGAACGTCGTCACAACTGCTCCAGCAGGTGTGTATCACCTCCGTCACTCCCTGGGCCCCTAGCATGCTAATCATATCCCGCGCTCGTGCGTGCATGCGTCGTTGCAGCTGAGGGTGGCGAAGGCAAGAAGCCGACTGGCAAGGGGAAGAACAAACAGTCCGGTGGCGCCTACGTGGGCACGATCACCAATTACCGGAAGCAGCTCTTTGACACGTTGCGTGAGTACAGCGGCTCGCAGACCAACGACAAACAAAAGCTGTCCAACTTGCCCGCCGCTCGTCGACTGCTCGGTACCTTGATTCTTTCCGTGATTTGGCTCCTATCCTCTCTGTCGCTGACTTCATCGATGACTAGTGCTGCAGAACATCCCCCTGATCTACAAGGGGTTCCTGGACACTCTCAAGGCGCTGCTGCTGGCCATCGAACACAGCCAAGAGAAGAGGGCCGAGCGCAGGGAAGCTGGAGGTACATACACCTCACACTCGTATATCTTGTTGCTGTAATCCTCAGCTGGAATCAGAGCCTCACTTCGCTTGTATCCAAACCTCTGCAGCTGCATCGGACCAATCAATGGATGTTGCTGATGAAGAGGACAAGAAGCCTCGACAGTACATGGACTTCCACTTTCTGCTGGAGCTCCACGACATCATCGCGCCTCTGCTGTCTTTGAAGAATAACGCTGGTAGGCTGTTGCTTTGTTGTTATGTTGCTCATCCCTTTTCGTTACCTAACACCCATGGGTTCAGCCGAGCTGGCATCTACGGTGAGGATTGTCAGCGAGCTCATGCGCCTGGTGGAGGCATACCACGTCTACGAGCCAACGCAGGACACCGACGACAGGGTTCGTTTCCCTGACGTTACCGGTCTTCAACAGCTTCATGGCTGTCGACTAACTGTACCCTAACTCTCTTGTGCAGGCCCATTTCCACTTCCTAGAGCGGTTGGCGCACCACGATGTGGCCCTGTTAAAGCAGCTGTTCAGGCACCTCCAAGCGCATCCCGCGCAGTTCGATCAGGCTCACCGTGGTACCCTCGATGGCCCGTTGTCAGTGTTAATCAGCTTAGCAAGTGATTTACCATTCCCTTCGCTGGATCATGCCTGGCTAGACTTGGTCGGCGCTCTGTTCGCGGACCTGCAGCACCTTGGCGGCCTGAGCCACTTGACCCTGACGGAGCCCATCAAAGATGTATGGACTATCCTCTGGAACTTGCCGTGGCCTTCAGCGGTACGACCACACGCCACGCATCTGTACACCGCACGCACTGTTTGCACGTCCATCTTCATGCAAGCTCATACGTCATGTGCATTCCATGCCCGCAGGAGGCAGTGCCCGCGTCGTGCGTCGAGTTCAGTCGCGCACAGTTAGCCACCTACAGTAAGCTTCGTCAGCTGGACGTGCTCCTCGAGCAGCTCCTGCCCTCCTTCGTAGCGCACAGTGGTGGCCATGCGCACTACATCATCTCCTCGCGTCCATTCACAAAACAGTACGTCATGATTCCTCTTGGTGGCTGGAAGCGAGCGTGGCTCACGCGCTCTATCTACTGTGGGCGGCAGGTTCTACGACTGCGTCATGCAGCTGCCCATGGGCAAGATTGCCTCCATATGGGAGATCTTTCTCAAGGAGATCCGAACCACTTACGCCGAGCGGCTCCACCAGCTTCTGCCGGCAGCCCAGAAGGGCGAGCGTGGCGCCGAGGCGACCGTGGGCCCGCTCCTGGTTTCTCTATCCTACGTGATCCACCTCTTCGTGTCGCTCATCGACAGCGTGCTGCTGGTCAACACCACGGCTCCCATGGTCCTCGATCTGGTGTCCAAGACCTGTGCCGACCTCGTTTCCCCTCTGTTATCCCTCGCCGTTGGTGACAGGTCCGTTCAGTCATCTAAGAAGAGCAAGTCGTCTTCGGTACGAACAGGACTGTGTTCTCTTGTCTGCGTAGAATGCGTGCATTGAGTAACTGACTTAACTGCACGTGCTGACTACCACAAGGGCGGAGCAAGCGAGCTTACGGCCTCACTCGTGCGTGATACGTTAAACGTATACAACTCTCTGGTCGGCCTTCGCGAACAATGCCACCGCTTCCCCTCAACACGCGTGACGGGCAAGAAGGGAGCCAAGGCGAAGGCGCACATCAGCGACGACGTGCGGGCCAACGGATCGTGCTTCTACCTCCTCCTTACCAAGGACCTCAACACGCTTTCTCTCACAACTCTCCAGGACTGGCTCACGCCTGAGCTGAAGCAGTTCCCCCAGTTGCGATTCGTGCTGGTACCTAAGATCCCGAGCCCTGCCACACCATGCGGTACACTAACGAAACGTACGCTCAATACAGAACGTGCTTCGTATCCAGCATCTTCGCCGGTTGCACACTTTTGCCAGCCTGTACGCGCTGCGCGATCAGCCGATGGCCACCGAGGAGTCGGCTAAGGACGCAGCCGTCGCGACGCTTCTTCACGAGCTTCGAAGCGCCATGGAGGGTGCCAGCGCAGGTTTGTTCCACGAGCTCGACCTGGCGTTGCCCGCCGCGAACGGTTCCAAGCCTGCAAAGCGCGAGCATTGGAACGGGATGATGGCCTCCATCAATGGCCCGACCTACGCTGTGGCGCTGTGGAAGCTGGTAGCTGAGAACATTGACATCCTCGCGTGCGTATCGCTTTAGTGGTAGTTCTCGTTTGATCCGAGTTCCGTTCCGTTTCTCACTGCGTACATACACAGGCTGTACGCTTCGAACGAGCACTTGAGCCTGTTCCTTCGCGTCCTGCTCGTGGACAGCACGCCCTCGGTTATGAAGTCTTCTGAGGCCGAGCCCTCGCTCCCCGGAATCACTCTCGAGCTCGTTTCCTGCGCTTTGCTTAGCAAAACCTCCTTCTATGAGCTCCCACGGCTAGCCAACAGCTGCGTTCCCGTGCTTGTGGGCGCCATCGAGACCACCCTCACCAGCATCGTCACCCATCTGGTACACACCAAATCCTCATTGCACCACACACGACGCTTACTTGATGAACTCACGCTTCGCCCATGTTCAAGACTGCCGATGCTCAACTCGCGAGCGCGTTAACGCTGCTGCGTACCATGCGCCGAGCTGAGAAGGAAGACGAGACTGTTTCGACTCTCTTTGCCTCGCTGTTCGACAACGCGCGCCGGTCGCCGCTGGCCGCAAAGATTAAGTTCGAGAGCTCCGCGGCCAGGGAGAGTTTGTACAAGCTGCGAGACGTGCTGGAGCTTGTGCTTGCCCTGCCCTCCACCTATCTCGCGCAGGAAGCAAAAGAGCGAAGCAGCATGGCCGTGCTGGTCCTCGACCGTATCCTGCACGCCATGCTACCATCCACTGCCAGTGGTGACGCCATGGAGGAGGAAGACGCCGAACTTGTGCGCCAGGCAGCGCTAGCGGTGAGCAGCACTTGTCGCCGCTATCTGGCCGCCATGCTCCGCACACTCCGGCCCGAGGCGGTACGACCCACGACCACGCTATGTAACGTATCATCTTATCTAACGTCTCTCACCCTCTCTTTGCTGTGTTGGGAAAACTGCTCAACAGATTGTGCTATCAAATGCAATCGTGAGCTGGTTGCACAGTTCACTGCGAGGTCTCGAAACGATGCGTCCTCTCCTAGTGCACACACTCGAGGTGGTGGCCATCCACATTAGGTATGCGCTTCACAGTCTCGTGTTGCAGTCACTGTTGTCGCTTACGTCCATGGCTCGTTGCTCTTGTACAGGAACGAACTGAAGCGACCAAAACAAGCGCGCCGCGACAAGCTCGAGGACGTGCTCGCTTCAGTCGCGGACTCGATCGACGCCGAGGAAGAGGACATGTCCGAGGATGGTCTACAGGAGATACGGACGGTGCTTCTGCCCTTGGGCTGCATCACCAACGTCGTCAAGGCGCTCGTAGACGAGTACTCAGAGACAATCGGCACTCCCGAGCAGCGCAAGCGATTGAAGTAATGCCTCTTCCACTTCACTTGCACGCACGTAGAGTGTATAGCTAACAACCACAAATGCTCGTACACAGACATGCGTCGTTGATCGAGGGAAACAGTCAATCGAAGCAGCCGGGACTCGTGATCGAAGAGACATGCGTGGTGTTTGTCGACCGTGCGGAGGAGCTGCTGCTCCGGCTGCTCGATCAACAGCCGCTGTCGGCCTACCTGTCCCTGTCAGCTAGCACCGTCGACACGCTGCTCCATTCGAGCGACCTCGGCCTGCAGATCACTGCGCAGGACTACTTTGGCCACCTGCTGTACCTCACAGAACAGATCCTGGCCTTCCGGCACATCGAGTCGCTTCAATCGTCGCACGCCGTCCGGGACCAGCAGGCCCGCACGCGGACCGTGTTCTCGGAAGTCGGCCGCTTCGCGTCGCTCGCCTTCCAGGTCATGGCCGCTGGTGCCACCCACGAACGCTCAGGTTTAGTCCCCCATGATCTCATGCTGCGCAGTGACATCTAACCTGGCCGATCGATGACATACGTAGGTCATGAGGAAGTACTGCGCGGCAGAGCACTCAGATACGTTGAGTACCTGTGTCGCAACATGCACAGCCTGGAGCCGCAGCCCAAGAAGGCCACCTTTGCCCGCTTCTTCGCCATGCTGAGCCACCTTGTGCAGCTCTACATCGCGCAGGGTACAACTGCAGGTACTATCTATCTCTATCGTCCCTTGGTGCGTTGTAGTCCTTGGACTTACACGTCAATGCGCGTGTTCGCGTCTAGGCCATGAGTTTGCCAAGAAAGTGGAGGCTTGCTACATCGACCTCTTGTCCAACTCGCCCGCTCCTTGCGTGGCGCTCGTAGCGCGCGCCCTCCCGACGGAGCTCTCATCCGTGCATCTACCTCGTTTGATCGCCACCGCAGGCAGCACTCTCACGCTCTTTGCCATGAATGGTACTCTCTCTCTCTCTCCCCCCACACGCACACGCTTCTGCACTGGTACTCCGCCACAAGCGCTGACCATTGATTGCCCGTTTTTCAGACTCTCGTGTGTTGCGTGAGTTTGAGGGTGTGGCCCCAGCCATCGTACACAAGCTGGTGGATCTCGTTGGCTGGTGTGGCCTTCAGCTGACGCCCACCACGAGCAGCACACGAGGAACCGACCTCGTCTACCTCATCAGCACTGCCCTGACCGTCATCACTCACATCATCACCAACCGAGTACGCGTGCATGCGTGTGTGTGTGTGTGTGCTTAAGTGCGCTTGCATCGCATACTGAACCTTGCTCTCTCTCTTGCAGTTGTTCAAGATCGATACGCACACCGTCTCGCGCGTGCTGGGTGCCATGTCGGTCTTCTCGGTGCCACGACGACGCTGGGCATTTGCCGAGCTGGAGCTTGCCCATGTACATCCCTCGGTGCGACAGCAGGCCAAGAGGAAGGCGCCCGTCAGCGATTTCTTGCCCGAGAGGCTCTTCCTGTCCTTCTACTCGTTCCTCTATCGACTCCTTAAGATTCGGTACAAGCAGACCTTCAACTGCATGCCCCTCTTCCTCCTCAACATCCGCGGTACCCCATTCCTTCCCCCGATTGTCCACCACAACGACTGCACAACACAAGACAACAGTGGCCTCACATCAAACTACGCGTGAAGATCTGCTGTCCAGCGTCTTCATGGCCGAGCAGAGCGTGTTGCACTCGAGCCGAGGGACGACGCGAACGACCGCTGGTGGCGCTAAGCCAGCTGATGGCGGCCACCAGGTAGCGTGCACGGAGAATCTGGCACGACTGTTGGAAGAGATGAGCAAGCACCCCAAGCAGTTCAACAAGTATGTGGCACAGCTCCTCGTGCAGTACATTCAGCTCGCCCAGGTCAACCCGCTCTCGCCCGCCACCAAGCAAGCCCTGCTGCCGGGCATCTACGCCCTGCTCGACATCTGCAGCGAATTCGAGTACGTCTCTCCCGTGCTCGCACACAACGTGTATGCGCGCGCGTGAGCCTCATCTCAAACACTACAATCGCACAGGTACAAGGTGATTAGCAGGCAAGTGGACGAGACGGGCCGAGCCATCTTCAAGAAGCTGTTCGAGGAGTACAACCGCGACTGGAAGTTCCAGGG
>CDFA01017804.1:0-11731 GCA_000826305.1 Acanthamoeba healyi
ATTTTGCGCCACTGGCGGGGGTGGAGTTGACCGGAGTGGGTTTTTGCTTGTTCGTTGTCACCCGCACCAAGCTCTCGCTTCTCTCTCCCCTTCTTGTTGTATTCTGATAGCGTCGGATCCCTCTTCCCTCTCCCGGTCCGGACCCGACAATTTAGTTTGCCTCCCCCCCCCTGGCAAGCCACGACCCGACACTTGCACCCCACCACCGTTAACATGGAGAAGAACGTACACATCTTCAAGAGCCCCTACCCGCCGGTCGAGCTGCCCAACGTGCCGTACCACCGGTTCCTGCTCGACCGCATGGCCCGGCACGACCAGGCCAAGCCGGCCCTCGTCGACTCGGTCACCGGCCGCACCCTGACCTACGGCGCCCTGCGGTCCAGCATCGAGGCCTTTGGCGCGTGGCTGCTGCGCCGCGGCTTTGGCAAGGGCCAGACGCTCGCCATCGTCTCCAACAACCTCCCCGAGTATGCCATCGTCTTCCACGTAAGTCAAGACTGTCCACACCCACCACACCATGTTGCCTTGGTGGTGTGCCCACGAACACTCGCACTAATGTTAATGCTTTGAATGTGAAACTCTCCGTACGGTGGTTGTGTTGTGTGTAGGGTGTGGTGTCCACCGGCGGCACGTTGACGACGGTCAACCCGCACTATACGACGGATGAGATGCAGAAGCAGCTGACGCACTCCAACGCCTCGATCATCTTCACCATCGAAGAGGACTTGGGTGCGTTCTCTCTCGCGCGCTTGTGCGTGTGAGTGAATGTGCGCGTGTGCTGAGACCCATCATCAAACTCTGCAATGCAGACAAGGTCAAGAAGGCGGCCGATGGCAGACCCATCATCCTGTTCTCCACGAAGCAGACCGAGGTGGCCGGCACCATTCCCTACCGCGAGGCCATGCAGCCACCGACCGAGCAGGACCGCCAGAGGCTCGACCAGGTAACTCGTCAGCGATGCAAAGCTGGCATCACCATGCTTCTGTCCGTGAGACTCATCGCGTGGCTCTTCCCACTTTCGCCAGGTTGTGATCGACCCAGAGAACGACGTGGCCGTCCTGCCGTACTCTTCTGGCACCACAGGTTTGCCCAAGGGCGTGATGCTCACCCACCGCAACCTGACGGCCAACGTGCTGCAGAGCGTGACCGCCGAGGGTCCGCTTCCCGCGTCCGCCGTGCTCGTCGGCGTGCTGCCCATGTACCATATCTACGGCATGCAGTGCATCATGAACTGCGGGCTCTACCACGGCGTCACCCTGGTCACCATGCCCAAGTACCAGCTCAAGGACTTCCTTCACGTGTGCCAGCGTACGCTGATGCTCTCTCACTCTACTACCAACATCACCATCACGACCTAACGCGAGTGTGTGTTCTCGTTGCAGACTATGGCGTCACGAGGGCGTACCTGGTCCCGCCGATCATCCTCCAGCTGGCCAAGGATCCGCTCGTCGCGCAGTACGACCTCTCCAAGCTGCGACTCATCAACTCTGGCGCCGCCCCGCTCGGCCCCGAGCTGCAGGCAGAGTGCCAGGCCAAGCTCAAGCTGGTCGTCAAGCAGGGCTACGGTCTGACCGAGACCAGCCCGACCACGCACGTCACCTCGGACGATCCGAGGACCATCAAGGTTCGCGTGTGCCCCTCACCTTCCTCGGCGTCGAGGGTGTTACTCATCCATCGCCTCTCTCTCTCTCTCTTCCTCGTCCTCGCACAGCCTGCCTCGATCGGACCGCTCCTCAGCAACACCGAGTGCCGCCTGGTCGACACCGCCACCGGTACAGTGCAGCCTCACACGGAGAACAAGAAGAAGACATATGAGCTCCTTGTTGTTGTGCTGACGTCGACTCTGTCTCTTCCTCGCGCGCTCTCTTTCTCTCTCTCTCCTTTGCCAGGCGAGTCGGTCGGACCGCACAAGCGCGGAGAGATTTGGATGCGCGGTCCTCAGATCATGAAGGGCTACTACAACAACGAGGCGGCCACCAGGGACATGATCACCGAGGACGGCTGGCTCAAGACCGGCGACATCGGCTACGCCGACGACGACTCGTACTTCTACATCGTCGACAGGTTCGTCCCCATCTTCGGCCATGAGTCGTGTGAAGGCGGTGATGAACCTAACGCACCCCGGGGGGTTCATCACCACAGGGTCAAGGAGCTGATCAAGTTCAAGGGTCTGCAAGTGGCCCCGGCCGAGCTGGAGGCTGTCCTCCTGTCGCACCCTGCTGTGGCCGATGCGGCCGTGATCGGCGTGCCCGACGCCGAGGCCGGTGAGATCCCTAAGGCCTTTGTCGTCCTGAAGAAGGTAGGGCCCTCGTCATCACCATCACCACCGATGTCCATCATCATCATGTTCGTCTTGTCTCACGTGGGACGCTCACAGGGCCAGGAGCAAGTGACCAAGGCCGACATCAACGCCTACATGCACAGCAAGCTGACGTCCTACAAGCGGCCCAAGGAGCTCGAGTTCACCGCGGCGATCCCCAAGTCGCCCAGCGGCAAGATCCTCCGCCGCGAGCTGCTTCGGATCGAGCTCGAGAAGCGCAGCCAGCCCCGCTCCACCGCCAAGCTCTGAATCTGCCCTCTTTGATCCCGCACACCGCCATTAAATTTTATTATCAATCGAAATCACATCTTTTTGCTACAGCGAGCACTTTGCCTCGTTGCTCGCCAAAGAGCATGAAAGTCTTCGTCGAGTATTGGTACACTGTGCATTCTCGCTTCCACTGCGGGCTGCAGGCGGCTAGCTAACATTCATTTGATTCATAAAATCGATCTCCAGCAATGCCTGAGGTCGGTTTGCCTTCTTCAAGACTATCAAGCTAGCGGTCGAGAAGGCCTTTCCAGACACTCAAGTAGTGGCCAAGGTTTGACACCCCCCCCCCGCACTTGATCCAAGGGCCTCTTGGCTGACTCCTAAACGCGCAGGAAGGCTCGACGGACAAGTTTGAGATTACGCTTGAAGATGGCGCCGTGATCTTCTCGGGAGAGGCTGCCTACAAGAGCAGCCGCAACCTTCGAGACAAGTACCCTACTGGCCCCGCGGTTGTCCGAATGCTTCAAACACATCGATCGACCTCAGCGCAGGAGTCGTAGCTGCTTGCTTTGCCCAGGCAAACCTCCCCTCTCTCCCCACCCCAAGACGTCGGGTTGCGCCTATGAAGGGACGCATTCAAAGCCTCTCACGACGGACGATGCAGCCCTGAGACAATGCAGAACCTTTGACGCCGATAGGGAGGGCTGGCGCGATCACAATTGTTTTCTTTCGTTCTTTCTTCGGTGGATCCTAGAGGTCATTGGACCCGATACACCCTTTCGGGCGCCCACTTTGGCAGTGCCGGGTGGGCAGGTGTACATAAGCACGAACCCCTCTGGCTTCCTGGCTTCTTACGACCACAACCGCGGCGATGCAATATCTGCGACTTGCTCTGCTCGCTCTGTCGCTGGCTTCGCTAGCTGCCGCGGCTCCATCCATCCCAGCCGCGCCTCCGGCAAACATCTACACCTGGAGCGCCGACTTCATCTCCCCCTCCGACTGGTACCAGGCGTCCAACATCACCTCCGGCCGCGTCTTCGTCGACTTCAGCTCCTCCAACACCACCAAGACGCTCTGGGCTGGTGCCAACGGCCGCAACAAGATCAGCCTGTGCGGCAGCGACGATTCGACCTTCGGCTACTACGGCCAGGGCCAGTGTGCGCAGATGCACTGCGTGAATGGCCACTGCGGCAAGTCGTACTGCAGTTGTCGCACCCCGTGCGATGCCTACGCCCTGCTCTGCTCGCTCCAAACTGCTCGTTACGCGGGGTCGTACAAGATCAGCAACGTCGCGTGCGACCTCTGGAATGTAGCCGATTTCGTTTCGGTCTGCATGCTCGCAGGCCGACCCTTGGGCATCGTTGTCTACGGCAGCGAACTGGTGGTGGAGTTCTCCAACTTCTCAACTGTGGTTCCGGCGGCCACTTGGCAGCTCCCTTCCTACTGCCAATCGCAGTGTGCCCCCAGGAAGCTTCTGGCCTAAGAATAAAAGCGCTTTTCGCTTTTCTTTTCGCTTTTCTTTTTCTTTTGAATATTTCCTGATTGTTGATTATTTTTTTTACGGCCGAGTAACATGCAGGTGGGTGCCGCTACTCGCGCTCTGCTCTACACGTCGGGCTGTGCGAGTAGAACGCCGTTTCTACAACAGCCGCACAGAACCAACGAGTAGCGCTACGGTCCACGCGCGTGCGAACACATGCAAGCAGCTCAGCGCCATCAGATGTCGCCCATGCTTAGCGGTACGTGCCTCTCGACATGCCCGCACGCCTTGTGCTTGGAGGGCGTAGCCGGGCTCACGCGCGATGGACGAGCTTCGTCTTTTTCTCAAATGGCAAAGGGCTGGTGGGCGAGGGGCACTACACGGACCCGAGGCACGTCGCATACACGCTGGCGGACGGCGAAGGCTACGGCTTCTGCTTTGCTTGCGCCTGGGAGCTGCTACTCGACCCGAAGCAGCTCGTGATCCGGAAGCGCACCATCGCCCTGGAGATGCTGAAGGTGCAGTACCACCCCTCCTTCGTCGTTCCCTGGAGCCTCTGACGTTTGATGTTCATCGTCGTCTTGCAGATCCTGAGCTCGCAAGACAATGATTCGTGCCTCCTTGCCTCACACGGCTTTGCGAGTACCAGCCTGGCCTTCTGCGCTCAAGGTGCGGCTAGTCCAGAGTCTGGGTCTTCGTGTGCTCAGAGACTGAGGAAGGCTTCGCGCACTAACACACTCATGGATGGCACAGTGCTGGGCGTTGCAGATGAAGCCCTGGCACGGCCAGTCCTCGAGCTCTCCACACTGCTGCAAAGCCACACGACCGACAAGTCGGCATGCATCGACAGCATTCGCTTCCAGGTAAGGCTAGCCAGTTACACCAACCGCTTTTTACGCGCCGTACCTGGCAGCGAGGCTCAATGACGATCTTCTTGCAGGTGCAAACGTTGACATGGAAGCAGAGTCGCTTCGTTCTGGTGCTCATGGGCCGCTTGGTGTGCGATCCCTCGATCGCGGAACTGCTGATGCAGTCCTATACGCCCTTGGTCGAGCAAATCATAGGCGCGTTGGCCTATCCCGACGACGACACTCGCATTACGTGCACTTTTGTACGTTGCCCGGTCAATCAATCGAGCACATTCGCTTGATGAATCTCACTCCTTCCATCCTTGTGCAGACACTCCTTCATCTAGCCTTGGTTGCGACCGCAAGGGAGCGGTTGCTCGGTTTCTGTGGTGCCCGCTTGGTAAGTTCAGTCGTGGACTTGCTCTCAAAGTCGCAGAACGAGGACGTGCAGACGAATGCAATCGGTACAACCACCACACGCTTGAGTTCCTCTAGAGTCACACTCACGCGTGGGAACGCAGCTCTTTTGCACACGCTAGCGACAGGCTCTGGCGTTGAAGTCGTCCGTGGTTCGATTGCCGAGAGGAGCCAGATCGCCAAAGCGCTCAGGCCCAGACTGCTCTCCACGCACGAGCCCTTACGAGCACTCACGATGCAGGTCATTGCGAGACTGTGTACGGACTCGCCAGACACCGTAGCCTTTTACCTGGAGGAGGGCATTGCTGGTACATAGCCCAGGCTTTAGTTGCCTGGCTAAGTGATCTGCATCTGACCTGTGCGCAAAGACTTTCTTATCGAGGCATCATGCAAGGCGTCAGCTCTCGTGCTCGAGTCCAGCATCCAAGTCTTATCACTGTTCTCAGAGCATCGTTCGTTTGGTTCTTACGTTCAGTTTGGTACCAGATCTGCTTGGTCCATCTACCACCGTGCGCCACACCACTGACAAGTGTCGTTGTTGCGTCTTAACCAAGGTTTCGACGCTCTTCTCGAAGTCATGCACGACGCAATGGAGCGATTGCCGCAGGAGAGCTTTGGACTCCTGATCAGAGTTCTGGCCTTGTGCTCAAACAAGCTCAGGGTCGACAGCTTAGCCATTGTAGCCAATTGCATCAAGCGAGGCCTCTGCGATCAGCGATCCGGCGTTGGGCCGCTTGCTTGTCTCACTTTAGCAGCGCTAATTGACTGTACGCGAAACGGCAGCCTCTCTGGATCCAAGGTTTTGAGTACACCTGATTACAACCGATCTCCTCCACAGGTCAGATGGACAAGCGAGAGGGCATACAACCGGTGGCGCTCGAGTGTCTCCACACAGCGGTGGAACGGCTTGGTGTCGCTCCAGCCCCGGAGGAGCTAGATATGGTACGAGCTTATGGTTAGCCGGGACAGTTGCTTGCTATATAAACTCCCTTTCTCGTGTGCAGAACCAAGTGCACGCTGTCTTGCATGTCCTCCTTAAGTGTCTTCAGTCGCCAGAGTACGAGACGTCATCTGGCGAACTGTTCCAGCTGTTCATCACGAAGCTCCTACCCCTGATCCTGGTACCAGCACACCACCCATTCGAGGAATCTCCCAGTGAGGGTGTGCACAACTGATCACGCATATCGCAGGCCATGTGGGATCAGCTGACCTCACATGCGGTGCTCGCAGTAGTCCTACGTTTGCTTCTTCTCGCTGCGCCACACCATCTCGGAAAGATGAAGCTGTTGCTGGGTATCTGCTCTCATTAGTCGTCTCGCCGCCATCACTACAATGCCTCTTCCTCAATACGTCTTCTAATCCATGGTAGGCGTCGACATGTTCACGGTTGTGCTGGGACTTCGTAATCGAGTTCAAGGAGAAGAGAGCATCGTGACGCTAGCCGACTCTCTGCTGCTGGCGCTCATCCTCGACGCAGTTACCAGTAACTGCGCCTCAGGGGTATCCCAGCTTGGAGAAGTCTACGAGCGATCCATTCCCGACCTACCGGGTAAGCCACCCGCCTGCACGTTAGGTGCACTGGTGACCAGGTGGTTAACGATGGATGCTCTCCAGGCACTCCAGAGGAGATGTTCACGGTTCTTGCCGAGAGGTCAAGTCTCTGCGATCTCGACATGCAGCTGACTGTACTCGCCCTGTTCTACGCAGTAATGCTAGCCAACGACAGGTAAGTCAGTGCGCAGCGCTTCCAGTCCTCCATCTAACTCTCTCGTCTGCTGCCCAGGATTGCGAACGTCGAGCGTATCGATTCGGCAGTTGAAGCCTTTTTCCGTTCACACCCTGACCTCAAGCAGGTGCCCTCTGACACACTCCACCAACTCACGTTCCTCGTATCGGTATGCGTGCTCTCCTCTCTCTCTCTCTCTGATCTCAATGCACAAGCGTTTTGGATTCACACCTGTGATGGTGATCTCTGCAGATTGCCCAGGCCCATGGGACCACGAGCGACAATGGGCGCACTTTGACACGAGCAATCCTGTCTACAGGCCAGAGCATGGCGAGTAAGCCTCCGACTGCTGTTATCAAGTGGCTGTGGAATAACTCAGCGCTGCAGACCTACAACCGGCACCAGGTATTGCTTCTCGCTGTGGCTTCTCTCAGTTGGCTATGTGCTGATGATGCGACACCGTGAACGTAGATGGCGTTGTGGATATCCGACTGCTCTGCAGGTTCGTACACCCACAGTGAGTGGGTGGACATTGTCCTCGGTGATTCGAACGGAGCTGCCGTGATGATGGTACGCTTGTCGAGTCGTCACCAGCACTAGATCGGGAGGACGCTAACAAATGACGCGTGCATAATATAAAGGACGTGCTGGCTTCCTGCGACGAGCTTGCAACAAAGTGCTTGCGCCTAGTAGAAGCGTGCCTGGCCAAATCACCCGATGCCACTGGCCTCTTCGCGTCTCTCGGTCTAATGAGCACACTCGAGCGACTCATGACATTTCGCGCGGCAGACTGGAGCACGGCATCCCTAAAGGCGGTGGCATTCTGCACTCTGCAGCACCTCCGTCATGCGCATCACGAAACGCCCTTGAACTCGCCTCTTCACGTTGCAGCCCTTCTCGCCAGGTGGGATCTTATTTGGCTGCTAACCACCACGGGCAAGCGTCACTGACCCGCCGATATGTCGCAGGGAGGCACACAGGCGTGAACTACCAGATGAACTGTTGCTCATGGTGATTAACGCTGGCAGCTTGATTCTGCACTTGACGGACCGATATCCAGAACCCGAGGGTGATCCCAGCTTTTGATCGGTTTGGCCCTTGCTTGCAATCTAATGTGCTCGAGAATGCCTTGTAGCGATGACATGCAGCGTCGTGCAAGCGGAGAAGCTCATCGACCTCGTGTTTGCTTCAATGACCGCGAAGAAGACGTCATTGAATGCGGGCGGATCCGTGACCGCTGCAGCAGTCACCTTCTGGGCGCAACTCGTATCCAAGCTCGTCCTCGTGCACGGCACCCGCTGGCAGAGTCTATCAACCGTACTGCTCTGCCCTCTGAACATACACAACCTTGGTACTAACTGATGTCATGTTATCCACTACCAGCTGGAGCGACTCCTTCGCGCAGTGTCAATGACCACGTTCAAGCAATACCTATCCGAACCATCCCTGCTTCTCCGGGTACTGGCTGGCCACGGTCTTTCACTCTTCGTCTCCCTGCGCGAGGCCTGCGAGTCGAGACCATCGACGGTATGCACGGGCCTCGCTCACACAACCTCTTGATGAAGGACTAACGCTGACGCGAACGCCGGCCACACGCAGTGTGTGACCTACGTCGAGATTCGCGAGTGCATCGTGCTCGCACAGAACAACATTCAGCTGGCCGATGACGAAACGTTCAAGCTAGCCAGCGTAGCGTGTCTGTCGAGCCTGTGGGACGTTGAGGAGCAGATGAGCGCGGGCGGTCCGCCCAGCGTTCTCCCCTGGAACCGGTTCCTCACCGAGAACATCATCGCCTTACTGCCCACCGCTCCACTTCCGCTGTCGGACGTCCAATTTCTGGCCCTGGTACTCTCACTTGCTGTGTGCGTGTGCGTGTGCGTGTGCGTGTGCGTGGTGTTGACTAGTCGCGATCGTTGATGAAACAATTGCTCAGGTCGTTCATCACAAGCCAGACTGGCTCGAGCGTCTGGTGGACACGGCCACAATCGAGGCCCTGCTTCTCAAGTTCGCCTGCTCGATCAACCTCCCGCTTGTCATGGGCTACATCAATCTGCTTCGAGAGGTACGTCGTGCTGTGCACCTCAACATTCTCTTCCTCCCTCTCTCCCTCGCCTGTTCCTGCTTGAGCAGACTCGCACATACTCACACGAAACATTCAAACCACTTTGATGATCATCGCCAGATGCATGAGGCGGGCATGATCGGTCCGGCGCTGCGGCCCGTCGCCTCGCGTGTGGTACAGAAGCAGCAGAAGGACATCGCCGTCTCGATGCGATCCCGCATGACTTCCGACTCGGTAGAGGAGTCGAGTTTCCACCACCACAACATCAATCCGTCATCACCAACATGGCAGTACGCATTCCTCCTTCCATCCCTTGCTCTTCTTCTTCCTCACCTTCATCGCCTTCATGCGCGGAACCAGGGAGGTCGACGGCGTGGTGGTGCCCCACCGCATGCTCTGGCCGCTACACGCAACGGCAACGGGCGACGAGGCCGCACGCCAGCTCCACGCCCTCTCGCTTCTCTTCACCCCAAACACAAACGAAACGACGAAATAAAACGCTTCGTAGTCATTTCGAAAGCAATTGTTGAGTTTAAAAATTAAGAAAACAATTTGGCGGGAACGAGATTTGCTGCGCGATTGGGATGGAAGAGATGGAGGGGCAGCAGCAGAGGAAACGAAGGCGTCAGGCTGAAGATGACGACCTAGAGGAGGAAGATATGGAGGAGGAGATGGAGGGAGATGAGGAATTTCGTGCACCGTCGCCCATCCGCGGCCGTGGTGCCTCCTCCCCCTTCTCCGTTCACCACCAAGATGGCGACGAGGCGAGCGATCCCGAAAATCCCTCGCGGGGCGCGTCCCTCTTTGGCCGACGCGTCGTCGGCTCCAATCCCCCGCGCGCTGCACTGCGCTCTCTCGCCCCCTCTGCCCCGGCACCGCAGCTCGAGACGCCCCATCTCGTGCGCCTGCCCATTTCCATTCCATCCCTCTCGACTCGATTTTGATGTGATTTTGTGCGCCGGCCTTGGCCTTGTGTGCGTCGTGCGTGGGCAACACAGGTGGAGGCCTTGCGGACGATCGACCAACAGGAGGCCGAGATCGAACGGCTGCGGCAGCAGCTCGCCACGTCGCGCGCGCAGCAGCCGTCTACCACGAGCGCAGCCGGTGGCGATGCCGTCGCCAAGCTGAGTACGTCCCCGGAGGCTCGAGGCCCTCGTGTGTGTCGTGTGCGCGTGTGCGTGTGTGGGCGGTCGCTGACGCATGCACCCACTGATGCATGTGCAGAGGCCGAGCTGAAGAATGCACAGGACAGGGCACGAGCGACCGAGGAGGTCCTCCAGCGTAAGGAATGGGAATGGACCAAGGTACCTTGGTCCCACAACGCTGTCCCATCGTCTCTCTCACTCGCTCTCCATGCGTGCCTCCCACTCACTCGTTCGCCTCGCTCCCTGTGCGTGCATGTGTGCGTGTGCGTTTCAGCTTCGCTTGGAGAGGGAGAGCGAGATGAACCGGAAGGAGTGGGAGCTGCGCAAGGAGAGGGAGAAGGCACAGATGCTGATGCGCCCGTCGGCGGGCCTCGCCTCGCCCACGTCCGCGCTCGCGGCCAACCCAGCCGAGGTCAAGGAGCTCAAGGTATCTTCCATCACCCGCCAATGGCGCATTCACGCCGTCCTTGCCATCCTTGCCTGACGCGTACCCATCGCTCTGCCCTCCTTAAGGCCACCAAGGACGCGCTGGAGAAGCGGGTGAGCGAGCTCGAGAAGGAGAAGCTGGCCATCAGCGAGGAGCTGGCGATGGAGCAGCTCAACGCCAAGACCACCAAATCGAAGCTCAAGAACAAGGTTAGCATAGCTTACACTCCTTGACACAGCTGCCCATCGCCACACTCTTCACGCTTCACGCGATCGGCTGTTCAGAACGTTCGTCCGTTCCGTGCTCTCTTGTCACAGATTCACAAGATCACACAAGCCGAGGAGACGCTCAAAGCCGAGAACGAAGCGTTGACGAAGCAGGTGCGCGTGCCCGCGAGCGCGAGCTCTGCAAGCGCTGATGACGTGACAATTGACTTGTGCACCGTTTGCGCTTACCACCTCTGCGATTCTCAGGCGGAGCTGCTCACGAAGCAGCTGAGCGGCGTACACGACGAGGCCGAAACGGTCATCCGGCTCAGGGACGAGCTGGCCAAGTCGCAGGAGCGACTCCAGGTGCTGTCCAGCGCTTCTGAGTTCAATGCTGAGACCGCGTCACTTATGGAGGCCATGCAAGGTCAGTTCTCTCCCTCCCTCCCTCTCCTTCTCCCTCTCCTCTCCCTCAGTGTTGCATGGTAGCGATGCTGACCAAGCGCAACACAGAGGAGATCAGCCGCATGGTCGAGCTGGAGAAGAAGTGCAAGGCGGTGGAGACAGAGAACGCGCAGCTGCGCCAGCGCATGCAGAACTCGCAGATCCTGCAGGACGAGATCGAACGGCTCACTGCCAAGTATGACCGAGCGAGGAAGGACCTCGAGTCGCACTCCCTGCTCCAAGTGGAGCACGACAACCTGCTCAAGCAAACCGCCAGATGGTACCGCGCGTTGATGAGCTTATAGCCGTGACTGCTACTGATACAGCGACAACTGTGTGCACTTGCTCATCAGGGAGAGCTACTTCGGCGACCTGAAGCAGTTTGAGTCTCCGGCTCACATCGCCGGCATCGTCGAGGATCTCCAGAGGCAGAACGGTGCGGTGTG
>CDFA01017805.1:0-11785 GCA_000826305.1 Acanthamoeba healyi
ATTTTGCGCCACTGGCGGGGGTGGAGTTGACCGGAGTGGGTTTTTGCTTGTTCGTTGTCACCCGCACCAAGCTCTCGCTTCTCTCTCCCCTTCTTGTTGTATTCTGATAGCGTCGGATCCCTCTTCCCTCTCCCGGTCCGGACCCGACAATTTAGTTTGCCTCCCCCCCCCTGGCAAGCCACGACCCGACACTTGCACCCCACCACCGTTAACATGGAGAAGAACGTACACATCTTCAAGAGCCCCTACCCGCCGGTCGAGCTGCCCAACGTGCCGTACCACCGGTTCCTGCTCGACCGCATGGCCCGGCACGACCAGGCCAAGCCGGCCCTCGTCGACTCGGTCACCGGCCGCACCCTGACCTACGGCGCCCTGCGGTCCAGCATCGAGGCCTTTGGCGCGTGGCTGCTGCGCCGCGGCTTTGGCAAGGGCCAGACGCTCGCCATCGTCTCCAACAACCTCCCCGAGTATGCCATCGTCTTCCACGTAAGTCAAGACTGTCCACACCCACCACACCATGTTGCCTTGGTGGTGTGCCCACGAACACTCGCACTAATGTTAATGCTTTGAATGTGAAACTCTCCGTACGGTGGTTGTGTTGTGTGTAGGGTGTGGTGTCCACCGGCGGCACGTTGACGACGGTCAACCCGCACTATACGACGGATGAGATGCAGAAGCAGCTGACGCACTCCAACGCCTCGATCATCTTCACCATCGAAGAGGACTTGGGTGCGTTCTCTCTCGCGCGCTTGTGCGTGTGAGTGAATGTGCGCGTGTGCTGAGACCCATCATCAAACTCTGCAATGCAGACAAGGTCAAGAAGGCGGCCGATGGCAGACCCATCATCCTGTTCTCCACGAAGCAGACCGAGGTGGCCGGCACCATTCCCTACCGCGAGGCCATGCAGCCACCGACCGAGCAGGACCGCCAGAGGCTCGACCAGGTAACTCGTCAGCGATGCAAAGCTGGCATCACCATGCTTCTGTCCGTGAGACTCATCGCGTGGCTCTTCCCACTTTCGCCAGGTTGTGATCGACCCAGAGAACGACGTGGCCGTCCTGCCGTACTCTTCTGGCACCACAGGTTTGCCCAAGGGCGTGATGCTCACCCACCGCAACCTGACGGCCAACGTGCTGCAGAGCGTGACCGCCGAGGGTCCGCTTCCCGCGTCCGCCGTGCTCGTCGGCGTGCTGCCCATGTACCATATCTACGGCATGCAGTGCATCATGAACTGCGGGCTCTACCACGGCGTCACCCTGGTCACCATGCCCAAGTACCAGCTCAAGGACTTCCTTCACGTGTGCCAGCGTACGCTGATGCTCTCTCACTCTACTACCAACATCACCATCACGACCTAACGCGAGTGTGTGTTCTCGTTGCAGACTATGGCGTCACGAGGGCGTACCTGGTCCCGCCGATCATCCTCCAGCTGGCCAAGGATCCGCTCGTCGCGCAGTACGACCTCTCCAAGCTGCGACTCATCAACTCTGGCGCCGCCCCGCTCGGCCCCGAGCTGCAGGCAGAGTGCCAGGCCAAGCTCAAGCTGGTCGTCAAGCAGGGCTACGGTCTGACCGAGACCAGCCCGACCACGCACGTCACCTCGGACGATCCGAGGACCATCAAGGTTCGCGTGTGCCCCTCACCTTCCTCGGCGTCGAGGGTGTTACTCATCCATCGCCTCTCTCTCTCTCTCTTCCTCGTCCTCGCACAGCCTGCCTCGATCGGACCGCTCCTCAGCAACACCGAGTGCCGCCTGGTCGACACCGCCACCGGTACAGTGCAGCCTCACACGGAGAACAAGAAGAAGACATATGAGCTCCTTGTTGTTGTGCTGACGTCGACTCTGTCTCTTCCTCGCGCGCTCTCTTTCTCTCTCTCTCCTTTGCCAGGCGAGTCGGTCGGACCGCACAAGCGCGGAGAGATTTGGATGCGCGGTCCTCAGATCATGAAGGGCTACTACAACAACGAGGCGGCCACCAGGGACATGATCACCGAGGACGGCTGGCTCAAGACCGGCGACATCGGCTACGCCGACGACGACTCGTACTTCTACATCGTCGACAGGTTCGTCCCCATCTTCGGCCATGAGTCGTGTGAAGGCGGTGATGAACCTAACGCACCCCGGGGGGTTCATCACCACAGGGTCAAGGAGCTGATCAAGTTCAAGGGTCTGCAAGTGGCCCCGGCCGAGCTGGAGGCTGTCCTCCTGTCGCACCCTGCTGTGGCCGATGCGGCCGTGATCGGCGTGCCCGACGCCGAGGCCGGTGAGATCCCTAAGGCCTTTGTCGTCCTGAAGAAGGTAGGGCCCTCGTCATCACCATCACCACCGATGTCCATCATCATCATGTTCGTCTTGTCTCACGTGGGACGCTCACAGGGCCAGGAGCAAGTGACCAAGGCCGACATCAACGCCTACATGCACAGCAAGCTGACGTCCTACAAGCGGCCCAAGGAGCTCGAGTTCACCGCGGCGATCCCCAAGTCGCCCAGCGGCAAGATCCTCCGCCGCGAGCTGCTTCGGATCGAGCTCGAGAAGCGCAGCCAGCCCCGCTCCACCGCCAAGCTCTGAATCTGCCCTCTTTGATCCCGCACACCGCCATTAAATTTTATTATCAATCGAAATCACATCTTTTTGCTACAGCGAGCACTTTGCCTCGTTGCTCGCCAAAGAGCATGAAAGTCTTCGTCGAGTATTGGTACACTGTGCATTCTCGCTTCCACTGCGGGCTGCAGGCGGCTAGCTAACATTCATTTGATTCATAAAATCGATCTCCAGCAATGCCTGAGGTCGGTTTGCCTTCTTCAAGACTATCAAGCTAGCGGTCGAGAAGGCCTTTCCAGACACTCAAGTAGTGGCCAAGGTTTGACACCCCCCCCCCGCACTTGATCCAAGGGCCTCTTGGCTGACTCCTAAACGCGCAGGAAGGCTCGACGGACAAGTTTGAGATTACGCTTGAAGATGGCGCCGTGATCTTCTCGGGAGAGGCTGCCTACAAGAGCAGCCGCAACCTTCGAGACAAGTACCCTACTGGCCCCGCGGTTGTCCGAATGCTTCAAACACATCGATCGACCTCAGCGCAGGAGTCGTAGCTGCTTGCTTTGCCCAGGCAAACCTCCCCTCTCTCCCCACCCCAAGACGTCGGGTTGCGCCTATGAAGGGACGCATTCAAAGCCTCTCACGACGGACGATGCAGCCCTGAGACAATGCAGAACCTTTGACGCCGATAGGGAGGGCTGGCGCGATCACAATTGTTTTCTTTCGTTCTTTCTTCGGTGGATCCTAGAGGTCATTGGACCCGATACACCCTTTCGGGCGCCCACTTTGGCAGTGCCGGGTGGGCAGGTGTACATAAGCACGAACCCCTCTGGCTTCCTGGCTTCTTACGACCACAACCGCGGCGATGCAATATCTGCGACTTGCTCTGCTCGCTCTGTCGCTGGCTTCGCTAGCTGCCGCGGCTCCATCCATCCCAGCCGCGCCTCCGGCAAACATCTACACCTGGAGCGCCGACTTCATCTCCCCCTCCGACTGGTACCAGGCGTCCAACATCACCTCCGGCCGCGTCTTCGTCGACTTCAGCTCCTCCAACACCACCAAGACGCTCTGGGCTGGTGCCAACGGCCGCAACAAGATCAGCCTGTGCGGCAGCGACGATTCGACCTTCGGCTACTACGGCCAGGGCCAGTGTGCGCAGATGCACTGCGTGAATGGCCACTGCGGCAAGTCGTACTGCAGTTGTCGCACCCCGTGCGATGCCTACGCCCTGCTCTGCTCGCTCCAAACTGCTCGTTACGCGGGGTCGTACAAGATCAGCAACGTCGCGTGCGACCTCTGGAATGTAGCCGATTTCGTTTCGGTCTGCATGCTCGCAGGCCGACCCTTGGGCATCGTTGTCTACGGCAGCGAACTGGTGGTGGAGTTCTCCAACTTCTCAACTGTGGTTCCGGCGGCCACTTGGCAGCTCCCTTCCTACTGCCAATCGCAGTGTGCCCCCAGGAAGCTTCTGGCCTAAGAATAAAAGCGCTTTTCGCTTTTCTTTTCGCTTTTCTTTTTCTTTTGAATATTTCCTGATTGTTGATTATTTTTTTTACGGCCGAGTAACATGCAGGTGGGTGCCGCTACTCGCGCTCTGCTCTACACGTCGGGCTGTGCGAGTAGAACGCCGTTTCTACAACAGCCGCACAGAACCAACGAGTAGCGCTACGGTCCACGCGCGTGCGAACACATGCAAGCAGCTCAGCGCCATCAGATGTCGCCCATGCTTAGCGGTACGTGCCTCTCGACATGCCCGCACGCCTTGTGCTTGGAGGGCGTAGCCGGGCTCACGCGCGATGGACGAGCTTCGTCTTTTTCTCAAATGGCAAAGGGCTGGTGGGCGAGGGGCACTACACGGACCCGAGGCACGTCGCATACACGCTGGCGGACGGCGAAGGCTACGGCTTCTGCTTTGCTTGCGCCTGGGAGCTGCTACTCGACCCGAAGCAGCTCGTGATCCGGAAGCGCACCATCGCCCTGGAGATGCTGAAGGTGCAGTACCACCCCTCCTTCGTCGTTCCCTGGAGCCTCTGACGTTTGATGTTCATCGTCGTCTTGCAGATCCTGAGCTCGCAAGACAATGATTCGTGCCTCCTTGCCTCACACGGCTTTGCGAGTACCAGCCTGGCCTTCTGCGCTCAAGGTGCGGCTAGTCCAGAGTCTGGGTCTTCGTGTGCTCAGAGACTGAGGAAGGCTTCGCGCACTAACACACTCATGGATGGCACAGTGCTGGGCGTTGCAGATGAAGCCCTGGCACGGCCAGTCCTCGAGCTCTCCACACTGCTGCAAAGCCACACGACCGACAAGTCGGCATGCATCGACAGCATTCGCTTCCAGGTAAGGCTAGCCAGTTACACCAACCGCTTTTTACGCGCCGTACCTGGCAGCGAGGCTCAATGACGATCTTCTTGCAGGTGCAAACGTTGACATGGAAGCAGAGTCGCTTCGTTCTGGTGCTCATGGGCCGCTTGGTGTGCGATCCCTCGATCGCGGAACTGCTGATGCAGTCCTATACGCCCTTGGTCGAGCAAATCATAGGCGCGTTGGCCTATCCCGACGACGACACTCGCATTACGTGCACTTTTGTACGTTGCCCGGTCAATCAATCGAGCACATTCGCTTGATGAATCTCACTCCTTCCATCCTTGTGCAGACACTCCTTCATCTAGCCTTGGTTGCGACCGCAAGGGAGCGGTTGCTCGGTTTCTGTGGTGCCCGCTTGGTAAGTTCAGTCGTGGACTTGCTCTCAAAGTCGCAGAACGAGGACGTGCAGACGAATGCAATCGGTACAACCACCACACGCTTGAGTTCCTCTAGAGTCACACTCACGCGTGGGAACGCAGCTCTTTTGCACACGCTAGCGACAGGCTCTGGCGTTGAAGTCGTCCGTGGTTCGATTGCCGAGAGGAGCCAGATCGCCAAAGCGCTCAGGCCCAGACTGCTCTCCACGCACGAGCCCTTACGAGCACTCACGATGCAGGTCATTGCGAGACTGTGTACGGACTCGCCAGACACCGTAGCCTTTTACCTGGAGGAGGGCATTGCTGGTACATAGCCCAGGCTTTAGTTGCCTGGCTAAGTGATCTGCATCTGACCTGTGCGCAAAGACTTTCTTATCGAGGCATCATGCAAGGCGTCAGCTCTCGTGCTCGAGTCCAGCATCCAAGTCTTATCACTGTTCTCAGAGCATCGTTCGTTTGGTTCTTACGTTCAGTTTGGTACCAGATCTGCTTGGTCCATCTACCACCGTGCGCCACACCACTGACAAGTGTCGTTGTTGCGTCTTAACCAAGGTTTCGACGCTCTTCTCGAAGTCATGCACGACGCAATGGAGCGATTGCCGCAGGAGAGCTTTGGACTCCTGATCAGAGTTCTGGCCTTGTGCTCAAACAAGCTCAGGGTCGACAGCTTAGCCATTGTAGCCAATTGCATCAAGCGAGGCCTCTGCGATCAGCGATCCGGCGTTGGGCCGCTTGCTTGTCTCACTTTAGCAGCGCTAATTGACTGTACGCGAAACGGCAGCCTCTCTGGATCCAAGGTTTTGAGTACACCTGATTACAACCGATCTCCTCCACAGGTCAGATGGACAAGCGAGAGGGCATACAACCGGTGGCGCTCGAGTGTCTCCACACAGCGGTGGAACGGCTTGGTGTCGCTCCAGCCCCGGAGGAGCTAGATATGGTACGAGCTTATGGTTAGCCGGGACAGTTGCTTGCTATATAAACTCCCTTTCTCGTGTGCAGAACCAAGTGCACGCTGTCTTGCATGTCCTCCTTAAGTGTCTTCAGTCGCCAGAGTACGAGACGTCATCTGGCGAACTGTTCCAGCTGTTCATCACGAAGCTCCTACCCCTGATCCTGGTACCAGCACACCACCCATTCGAGGAATCTCCCAGTGAGGGTGTGCACAACTGATCACGCATATCGCAGGCCATGTGGGATCAGCTGACCTCACATGCGGTGCTCGCAGTAGTCCTACGTTTGCTTCTTCTCGCTGCGCCACACCATCTCGGAAAGATGAAGCTGTTGCTGGGTATCTGCTCTCATTAGTCGTCTCGCCGCCATCACTACAATGCCTCTTCCTCAATACGTCTTCTAATCCATGGTAGGCGTCGACATGTTCACGGTTGTGCTGGGACTTCGTAATCGAGTTCAAGGAGAAGAGAGCATCGTGACGCTAGCCGACTCTCTGCTGCTGGCGCTCATCCTCGACGCAGTTACCAGTAACTGCGCCTCAGGGGTATCCCAGCTTGGAGAAGTCTACGAGCGATCCATTCCCGACCTACCGGGTAAGCCACCCGCCTGCACGTTAGGTGCACTGGTGACCAGGTGGTTAACGATGGATGCTCTCCAGGCACTCCAGAGGAGATGTTCACGGTTCTTGCCGAGAGGTCAAGTCTCTGCGATCTCGACATGCAGCTGACTGTACTCGCCCTGTTCTACGCAGTAATGCTAGCCAACGACAGGTAAGTCAGTGCGCAGCGCTTCCAGTCCTCCATCTAACTCTCTCGTCTGCTGCCCAGGATTGCGAACGTCGAGCGTATCGATTCGGCAGTTGAAGCCTTTTTCCGTTCACACCCTGACCTCAAGCAGGTGCCCTCTGACACACTCCACCAACTCACGTTCCTCGTATCGGTATGCGTGCTCTCCTCTCTCTCTCTCTCTGATCTCAATGCACAAGCGTTTTGGATTCACACCTGTGATGGTGATCTCTGCAGATTGCCCAGGCCCATGGGACCACGAGCGACAATGGGCGCACTTTGACACGAGCAATCCTGTCTACAGGCCAGAGCATGGCGAGTAAGCCTCCGACTGCTGTTATCAAGTGGCTGTGGAATAACTCAGCGCTGCAGACCTACAACCGGCACCAGGTATTGCTTCTCGCTGTGGCTTCTCTCAGTTGGCTATGTGCTGATGATGCGACACCGTGAACGTAGATGGCGTTGTGGATATCCGACTGCTCTGCAGGTTCGTACACCCACAGTGAGTGGGTGGACATTGTCCTCGGTGATTCGAACGGAGCTGCCGTGATGATGGTACGCTTGTCGAGTCGTCACCAGCACTAGATCGGGAGGACGCTAACAAATGACGCGTGCATAATATAAAGGACGTGCTGGCTTCCTGCGACGAGCTTGCAACAAAGTGCTTGCGCCTAGTAGAAGCGTGCCTGGCCAAATCACCCGATGCCACTGGCCTCTTCGCGTCTCTCGGTCTAATGAGCACACTCGAGCGACTCATGACATTTCGCGCGGCAGACTGGAGCACGGCATCCCTAAAGGCGGTGGCATTCTGCACTCTGCAGCACCTCCGTCACGCGCATCACGAGACGCCCTTGAACTCGTCTCTTCACGTTGCAGCCCTTCTTGCCAGGTGGGCTCTCGTTTGCCTGCTAACCACATCTGGCAAGCGCACTGACCCGTTTCCCATCTACGGTCGATATGCCGCAGGGAGGCACACAGGCGCGAACTGCCAGATGAACTGTTGCTCATGGTGATTAACGCCGGCAGCTTGATTCTGCACTTGACGGACCGATATCCGGAACCAGAGGGTGCGCGCCTCTAAGGTTTTGTTCGGTTTGGCCCTTGATTACAATCTAACGTGCTCGAGAACGCCTTGTAGCGATGACATGCAGCGTCGTGCAAGCGGAGAAGCTCATCGACCTCGTGTGTGCTTCTATGACCGCGAAGAAGGCGTCATTGAATGGCGGATCCGTGACCGCTGCAGCAGTCACCTTCTGGGCGCAACTCGTATCCAAGCTCATCCTCGTGCACGGCACCCGCTGGCAGAGCCTATCTACTGTACTATGCCCCTCTGCACATGCACAAGCTTGGTACTAACTTATGTGATATACCACCAGCTGGAGCGGCTCCTTCGCACAGTGTCGATGACCACGTTCAAGCAATACCTATCTGAACCATCCCTGCTACTCCGGTTGCTGGCCGGCCAGGGCCTCTCGCTCTTCGTCTCCTTGCGTGACGCCTGCGAGTCGAGACCATCGACGGTACGCACTGGGCCCTGCTCATCAAAGTGTTAGCTGGCCGGCCAACCCTGCAGCTCTTCCAGGGCCTCTCTAACACTGACGCGAACGCTGGCCACGCGCAGTGTGTGACCTACGTCGAGATTCGCGAGTGCATCGTGCTCGCGCAGAACAACATTCAGCTGGCTGATGACGAAACGTTCAAGCTGGCCAGCGTAGCGTGTCTATCGAGCCTGTGGGATGTTGAAGAGCAGATGAGCGCGGGAGGTCCGCCCAGCGTTCTCCCCTGGAACCGGTTCCTCACCGAGAACATCATCGCCTTACTGCCCACCGCTCCACTTCCACTCTCGGACGTTCGGTTTCTGGCCTTGGTACTCTCACTTGCTGTGTGCGTGCGCGTGCGCTCTCACGTGCTGTGTGCGTGGTATTGTCTGTCGGGCTACTGGTCGCTAATGAAACAATTGCTCAGGTCGTCCATCACAAGCCAGAATGGCTCGAGCGTCTGATGGACGCGGCCACGATCGAGGCCCTGCTGCTCAAGTTCGCGTGCTCCGTCAACCTCCCGCTTGTCATGGGCTACATCAATCTGCTCCGAGAGGTACATCGTGCTGCACCTCAACATTCTCTTCCTCCCTCCTCGCCTGTTCCTGCTTGAGCAGACTGTCAGTCGCACATACTCACACGAAACATTCAAATCACTTTGATGATCATCGCCAGATGCACGCGGCGGGCATGATAGGTCCGGCGCTGCGGCCCGTCGCCTCGCGTGTGGTACAGAAGCAGCAGAAGAACATCGCCGTCTCGATGCGATCCCGCATGGCATCCGACTCAGAACACGAACGCGCAGCAGAGGAGTCGAGTTTCCACCACCACAACATCAATCCGTCATCATCACCCACATGGCAGTACGCATTCCTCCTTCCATCCCCTTGCTCCTCTTCTTCCTCGTCCTCACCTTCATCACCTTCATGGCGCGGAAAAGGGAGGTCGACGGCGTGGTGGTGCCCCACCTCATGCTCTGGCCGCTACACGCAACGGCAACGTGCGACGAGGCCGCACGCCAGCTCCACGCCCTCTCGCTTCTCTTCTCTCCAAACGCAAACGAAACGACGAAACAAAACGTTTCGTAGAAATTTACTACGAAATTTGATTTTGTTTTTCAAAAATAATTTTGTAAAAGCATTTGGGATAATGTTTTGGCGGGAACGAGATTTGCTGCGTGCGAGATTGGGACTGCGTAAGAGATGGAGGAGCAGCAGAGGAAACGAAGGCGTCAGGCTGAAGATGACGACCTAGAGGAGGAAGCTATGGAGGAGGAGATGGAGGAGGAATTTCGTGCACCGTCGCCCATCCGCGGCCGTGGTACCTCCTTCTCCATTCATCAGCAAGAGGGCGACGAGGCGAGCGATCCCGAAAATCCCTCGCGGGGCGCGTCCCTCTTTGGCCAACGCGTCGTCGGCTCCAATCCCCCGCGCGCTGCACTGCGTCCCCTCGCCCCCTCTGCCCCGGCACCGCAGCTCGAGACGCCCCATCTCGTACGCGCCCTGTCCTCCTGCCCATTTCCATTCCATCACTCTCGACTAGATTTTGATGTGATTTTGTGCCGGCCTTGGCGTGTGTGTGTGTGGGCAACACAGGTGGAGGCCTTGCGTACGATCGACCAACAGGAGGCTGAGATCGAACGGCTGCGGCAGCAGCTCGCCGCGTCGCGCGCGCAGCAGCCGTCTGCCACGAGCGCCGCCGGTGGCGACGCCGTCGCCAAGCTGAGTACGTCCCCGGAGGCTCAAGGCCCTCGTGTGTGTCGTGTGCGCGTGTGCGTGTGTGGGCGGTCGCTGACGCACGCACCCACTGATGCATGTGCAGAGGCCGAGCTGAAGAATGCACAGGACAGGGCACGAGCGACCGAGGAGGTCCTCCAGCGAAAGGAATGGGAATGGACCAAGGTACCTTGGTCCCACCGTCTCTCGCTATTCATGCGTGCGTCCTACTCACTCGTTCGGCCTCGCTCCCTCTGTGTGCGTGTGTGCGTTATAGCTTCGCTTGGAGAGGGAGAGCGAGATGAACCGGAAGGAGTGGGAGCTGCGCAAGGAGAGGGAGAAGGCACAGATGCTGATGCGCCCGTCGGCGGGCCTCGCCTCGCCCACGTCCGCGCTCGCGGCCAACCCAGCCGAGGTCAAGGAGCTCAAGGTATCTTCTGTCGCACGCCAATGGCGCACTCATGCATCTGTGCCTGACGCGTACTTATCGCTCTGCCCTCCTTAAGGCCACCAAGGACGCGCTGGAGAAGCGGGTGAGCGAGCTCGAGAAGGAGAAGCTGGCCATCAGCGAGGAGCTGGCGATGGAGCAGCTCAACGCCAAGACCACCAAATCGAAGCTCAAGAACAAGGTTAGCATAGCTTACACTCCTTGACACAGCTGCCCATCGCCACACTCTTCACGCTTCACGCGATCGGCTGTTCAGAACGTTCGTCCGTTCCGTGCTCTCTTGTCACAGATTCACAAGATCACACAAGCCGAGGAGACGCTCAAAGCCGAGAACGAAGCGTTGACGAAGCAGGTGCGCGTGCCCGCGAGCGCGAGCTCTGCAAGCGCTGATGACGTGACAATTGACTTGTGCACCGTTTGCGCTTACCACCTCTGCGATTCTCAGGCGGAGCTGCTCACGAAGCAGCTGAGCGGCGTACACGACGAGGCCGAAACGGTCATCCGGCTCAGGGACGAGCTGGCCAAGTCGCAGGAGCGACTCCAGGTGCTGTCCAGCGCTTCTGAGTTCAATGCTGAGACCGCGTCACTTATGGAGGCCATGCAAGGTCAGTTCTCTCCCTCCCTCCCTCTCCTTCTCCCTCTCCTCTCCCTCAGTGTTGCATGGTAGCGATGCTGACCAAGCGCAACACAGAGGAGATCAGCCGCATGGTCGAGCTGGAGAAGAAGTGCAAGGCGGTGGAGACAGAGAACGCGCAGCTGCGCCAGCGCATGCAGAACTCGCAGATCCTGCAGGACGAGATCGAACGGCTCACTGCCAAGTATGACCGAGCGAGGAAGGACCTCGAGTCGCACTCCCTGCTCCAAGTGGAGCACGACAACCTGCTCAAGCAAACCGCCAGATGGTACCGCGCGTTGATGAGCTTATAGCCGTGACTGCTACTGATACAGCGACAACTGTGTGCACTTGCTCATCAGGGAGAGCTACTTCGGCGACCTGAAGCAGTTTGAGTCTCCGGCTCACATCGCCGGCATCGTCGAGGATCTCCAGAGGCAGAACGGTGCGGTGTG
>CDFA01017806.1:0-13092 GCA_000826305.1 Acanthamoeba healyi
GGGGGGACTTGATTTGTGGGGAATTGGAGTGGGGAGGACGGACTAGCTACCACTGGCGCAGCCACGGCAGCCGCAGTGCAGGCATTCGACGATCTTGCCCTCCTCGAGCTTGTCCGCTGGGACGCGGCAGATGCACGTGCTGCCAAAGTTGTGATCGCGGGTCTGGATGCATCGCACGCAGCACAATCGCTCGTAGCCCGGCTTCTTCCATTTGGCGATGAGGCCGGCGTCGGCGTACTTCTCCTTCAGGCACCAGTCGTAGAGCTCTCGCGAGATCTTCTTCTTCCTGTAGTACATGTCGAAGATGTAGCGGCTGCGCTGGTGATGCAGACGGAAGATGGGCCAGACCGATTCAGCCTTTCGCTTGCCCTCGTGGGGATCGTTCTCGGCATCCTTCATTTTCTGCGCCAGCTCGTTGAGCGTGGGCTCGATCAGCTCCCACCCCTCCGGCGGTTGCTTCTTCGATGTTCGCACCTTCGGCATTCTCCTCTCTTCGTGTGTGTTGTTATCTTCAACTTCTTCTTCTCAATCTGCGCCCTCGCTGCCTATTCTCTTCTTTTCCGTTATTCAGGAAATGATCGAGAAATGGCAAGGAAATAAAAGCCCTTGTGGCAACAAGGTTGTGTCCCTCCAGCCCATAGATGAGCTCATGCTAGCACAAACACGCCTGATCTGACACCACCCTGTTGAAAGTTGTTGTACATTTTCTACCACTGGAAGCTATGTTGCCCATGCTTTGTTTGCCAGGCTTGGTCCTCTTGGGTTTGCATTTGGCGCCTTTTTACCAAGTCCGAAAGTCCGACCGTATTGAGGCCACCAGCCCTGGGAAGTTCATCTCGGCAAGCATTGATCGAATCGTTCGGAGGAAGATGGCGACCATCATAGTGAGGCGGCCTCGGCGGGAGCGCATGGAGCAGCCCGTGCCAGAGGAGATGGTAATGGCCCGCGAGGAAATGCCCAAGGTGGGCGCATTCGATCCGACATTTCCCTCCGAGCTCGAGGGCCTCATCCCCCCCGAGGAATGGGCCCAGATCATCGACCGGCTGGACGAGTACTGGGTGCCCCTCTTCAAGCGCGAGCAGGAGATCGAGGGCTGCTCCATGTGCCTCTGCTGCTGTTGCTGCTGCACGCTGGGCCTCTCCCTCTTCGCCATGTGCTGCTACTCGTCGTGCGCCGGCCGCAAGCTGGACAAGAGGAAGATCAGCGGACGGCGCCAGATGAAGACCTACTTCGAGGAGGAGCTCAATCCCAAGTACGCCAGCGCGGGGGTGCGATTCGCCGTTTCGCCGACCATCAAGACGTTCTACGTCGAGATTCGAATCGACAAGCCGGGCAGCGGCGATGGCGCCACCGACCGATCGCGGGCCGAATTGACCGCCACCACGGACGAGGAGAAGGAGGGCGAGCCCCTTCTTCGCCGAACGAAGGAGGACAACGCCGGCGCCGGAGGCACGTCATCGTCATCTTCAGCGGCGCCTGGCGGTCAGCCCGCCGCCACGTACGGGACGCAGCCAGCCGACATTGACATTGATCTGTCTGCCGACGGCCTCGACGGCCTCGACTGAGCGCTTGCATGAGGACCAGAGGAGAGCGAGAAGTATGTGCAGACGGGACGGAACGAAGACGACGAGGATGATGTGGAAGGCGGTATTTATTTTGAGACACGTGAGCGAAAGCCGTCCGTGGGTGTGCAGCTGGAGGGGACGAGGAATGGTTCCTCCTCTGCGACATGCGGGTGGTGGATGGTCGGCGTGGTGGTGGTGGACACACCGCTTGGGTCGCGACGGCAGCAGCCGCCGTCAATAAAGCTCAAGTGTATGCGCACAACACCATCAACGTCAAGAATTCCGATACACAGCCGTCATGACTCATAGTACTGGCCACCACAGCCACATGATGACACGCCCTAACTCTTCCCCAATCCTTGTGCTGTGGCTCTCACCTCAACAAGCCTGCATGCCTCACCCTCACGCTGGTGTGGAAGGCAATGGCAGATGAGGAACACGCACTTCAAGATATAAACACAATGTACTGTGCAGGTTTATGGGCGACGCAGAGGGTTCATGAACCACCTTGCATGCTCATACTGATGACCTCATGGCTGGTGGACGCATGCGCAGGCGAATGTCTCCAAGTGCTTCAACAGCTCCGCCTGCACTCGCGTCATCTGGTGGTAGTAGTGCGCCCCCACAACACCCCAACATGCGCGTAAGGCTCATAAGCTAGTGTGACCATGACGGGGTCACGTTCGTTACCTTCTTGTTGAAGATGGGGGCGTCGTAGGCCGCTCGCTCTCCATTCGTCACTGTGGAGATGAGGCACCAAAGAACGAACGCGTTGATAGAGTGTTAGGTGGGCAAGGAGGAGGAGAAGTGTGGCTCCACTACGATCAAAGGGAATTGAGGAGGTGCAGCTTGCTTTTGGTTGGGGTAGAGGGCTTGAAGCCGCTGGTCGATGGCGTGCAGCAGTTCACCACATCCCGCGCCTGCAAACGAACATGATTTGGCAGAGGTGAGATCTGGCACTGATGAAAACACCAACGCGCAGGCTCTCTGACGCACCTGTGTGGGCTGAAATGGGGAAGACGTGCTTGCCCAAGACCCGCTGCGTGGAGACGAGATTGTCCAAGCTCGATAAATCTAGAAACGAGGAGCGAGTGTGAGGGGCCAGGTCGGTACGATGACAGTGACGTAGCGTACCCATGAGGTCGATCTTGTTCCAGACTTCAAAGTGTTGCGTCTCCGGATCCGTCTCAAGCCCAATCTCCCTCAAGACCTTGTGCACGTTGGCCTTTTGCAACTCCGTCTCGGCCTGTGGAGATGAAAGTGGTGTCGTCAGCTGTTTCTGTTTCGTGGCGTCGTCTCTTTTGGCTGGGGCAACCGTGAAGAGGGCGTTGAGGGACACGTACGTTAGTGATGTCGCGGACGTGGAGGAGAATGTCGGCCGATCCGATCTCCTCCAGCGTCGAATGGAACGGAGCTACGAGGCCGTGGGGGAGGTTCGATATGAAGCCTGTAACCCACATCACACACCCCTCATCAGACTCGCTCTCGCGTTGTGCACAAAACACAGGTATTAGCGTAACGGCCGTACCAACAGTGTCAGCGGCAAGAGCGCAGCACCCTGATGGCAGCTCAATCCTGGCAGATGCGCGACATGAATCAAGATCACATTAGCAACACTATGTACAACCCGCCTCGAGGTAAGACGCATCGTACTTGCGCATGAATGTATGCAGCGATGCAAAGAGCTGATTCTGACTTACTAGTGAGGTCCCACACAAGCGATTCAGCAATGCCGATTTGCCTGTCGGTTCAGAGAGAGAATGTGATGTGAGACACGACTGCGGCGCCACAGTCACAAACAGAGCGTGGGCTGTGAGCTAGGCATGTGGATGGAACCTGCGTTGGTATAGCCCAGAATGGCGATCGTGGGGATGCCCTGCTTCTTACGCGATTTGCGGTGAAGCTTTCTTGTCTTCTGCAACAACTCCAGTCGGGCCTTGATCTTCTTTTCGCGGACCACCAGGTGCCGTCTGATGGCAACCACACCGCGATGTCAGACCACTGCGCGGGGTGAGCGTGCAGCGAAGCACAAGGCCAACAGTCAACATGTACCGCTCTATCTCTAGGTTGGTCTCTCCCGCGCCCGAAAGGAAGGCGCCGCCACCTCGCTGCTGCGCCAGATGCTTGGACTCCATCGCCGACTTGAGATGTACGCTCTTGTAGGCGAGGCCCGCGAGCTCAACCTGTGCACAAGGGTCATTATGAGCCATGAGAACGTGCAAATGACTCTGTCTCTGAGCATAGACTAGTAGCTAGAGAGGAGAAGCGGACCTGCAATCGACTCTCCTCTGAGTGTGCTCTCTGAGCAAAGATCTCCAAGATGAGACGATACCTGTCCATCACCTGTGACAGGGCCACGTCGTAGGATTGAGTTACGGAGTGGTGAGAGAACGAAGCGCTCGTGCTGATGACTTACCCGAACGCCCAGCATCTTGGCGAGCTTCTGGCCCTGTGCAGGGGTGAGCGAGTTGGTGTCCATCACCACCACGTCAGCCCGCTTAGCTTGGCACATCTGCTTGAGCTCCACGACCTGAAAGGAAAAGTATGCATGTTGGAAACGATCAGTACGTTCAAGCGTACCAGTCAGCACGCAATGAGGAAGAGAGCACGAACCTTGCCCTTGCCGAGGAAGTGAGAGGGATTGATGGTATTTACAGTTAGATACATTGACTCCTCCACCGGCCAATTGAGCGCCTCGACCAAGGCGACTGCAGATCACACACATGGGCACCGATCAGCACGGACAAGCAAGAGTCGAGTCGGCGAAGCGTGGGGAACGCACCAGCTTCCTTGACGCGCAGGTCTGGGTGGTCTGTCACGAGACAACATCCAATCGGTCAGTTCGACACTGCACACAGATATCACACCCGAGCATTATAACAGACCCAGTGGAAGGAAGCGGCACCTTGGCCTCTGCACAGCTGCTCCTCTTCTTCGTGTGCCGCCAGTAGGCTCAGCCGTCGCTTCCTCTTATCGGCGTAGACCGTGTTGCGCATATACGGATGCACCACGCACACCTGCCACCAAACAATCACCACATTTATTATATAATAAATTCTAGCCAGAATTCAAAATAAAATCTAAACAATTTAAAACTGATGGAATAATTATTTATAAAATCAATTATAAAATAATTAAATAAAAAATAAAATATGTACCCTCGGCGGGCGCGTTGCGCTCCAGAAGCGTCCGGGCTGCATGGCGTCAAGCGCCTGGCGGCCGGTGTCGCCCTCATCTTCACGCCTGCGATTGGGCTTAGCCGATTGCTTGGCTGCAATCCGTGCGAGCTGGTCTGCATCTTCATCATCTTCCTCTTCCGCCGGACGAGACGATGACTGTCTTCCGTTGCGCCAATCGAAATCGACGCTCGCCGTCCAGGCCTCGGCCACTGAGCGCTGCGGTCGGGGCAGAGTGGGAGGCCTTCCTGCTGCACCTGAGGATGCGTAGCAGGCGCGGTTGTCAAAGATGCGACAGCATCGCCACAACTGGATCGATGTCGAGGGAGCAGGTCGTTGCAGGCGCTGCTGAAGACGAGCTGCATCAGCGCTGGCACATGGCCAGTTTGCTCGTAAGCCCAAGCTGCGCCGCCACGAATGCATCAGGTTTCAGGGCCAAGGTCGCACCTTTGGAGTTTGCCGTTTTCCGTTTCCAAGCTCAAGGCGGGAAAATAAAAAGAAGCAAAAGGAATACAAAAGGAATGGTGCCTCGCGTGAGGATCGAACTCACGACCTTCAGATTATGAGACTGACGCTCTACCGACTGAGCTAGCAAGGCTGCGCTTGTTAAATGGGGCTTGCAGGAGGATATCAAACTTAGATCACTACCGGAAGCAAAACGATTGCGTACATTTGAGTCGCTGATCAATACCTCGGTTCACAGCCTGTCCCAGTCCGTCACTCTGGCGCGGCGCTTGCCGATGCGGGCTCTCGCGTGACTGCTGCTCTTGGTGGCTGATGTCGGGCCCTTGTAGGCCAGTCGCAGGCTCCCGATCACCAGAGGCGCCTCCTCGTCTGCGGTGAAGGTGGGATGGAACTCGGGCAGAGCCTCCCACGATGCCCTCTCATCGAGGACGACTGCAGGCACCACGGCGATCAGTGAACCAGCGAGCACAGCTAGCCGTATGTCAGGTGCACCCTACCCTTGAACATGTCGGCGACAAACTTGGGATGGTGCTCGTTGACCACGTCAGTGAGCAAATGGAGGCCAGGGTTGACGTTGACCTCGAGCAGCCACGGCTGCAGATCCTCATCAAGCATTATGTCGAGCCCGAGCATTTCGAAGCTGTTCTCCCGATGACCTGTCCATTGATCGAGTTCGCGTGTGACTCACCGTGCCTGTAGGACGTGTTGGCAGGCGCGCAAGTCTTAAATAGAATTCATACCGCTAGTAGGCCACGAGAGCATGGTCGTGACGATGAGCTCGTCGATGCGCGGCTTGATTCGCTTCTCCCACGTGCCTTCGCCGTAGGTGGTGCTGTGCAAAACCAGAGCGTGGAGTTGGAGTGTAATCAAAGAGACTCACACAGGCAAAGGATTGTCAATGTCACCTCAAGTGCTGGATGAACGTTCGGCTGCTCCACTGGTTATCCTTGATTTCGGCGTCATGGAAGTCCGGGGCGTTCTTCTGTACCTGATGGTTCGTGAGATGAAGGAACCTGCCATCGCCGCCACACGCACCATGAAGTTGACGTCAGACAACACGCGTCATCCGACCTGAGCGTGCGCAAAGGACGAAGCGCTGCTGGCGTGTGTGAAGCGTCGAACGCACCTGTCGTCGATGTTGTCCAGGGTGAATGGCGATGCAGTGAATCGGAGGTAGTAGTCATCGGAGATGAAGACGACCAGCGGATCGAGGGAGGTCACCAGCACGAACTGGCGCATGTCAAACTTCAATCCCGAGACCAAAAGCGGCCGCTCTATGTACTTCTGAACGATGAACGAAGGTGATGACGACGACGGTGGCGGAGAAGACGTCGAAGAGGCCGCGTCGTCAGTAGCCGCCGCACCTGGCGAGGGACTCGACTCGACGATAGCGTCCGCGTCAGAGGCATCGTGATTCACCGTCGCAGTCGCATACTCTGTCAGCTCAAGGTTTAGCGCAGGCAGGGGGATGGAGTCCGTGACGTTGGTTGCCTGTGATCGATCAGCGAGGGGTGATTCGGCGTCGATGGGGGCAAACGGCGCGGCGAGGAGCTTGGCCGCAGCCTCTGCGCCAAGCGTGTACTCCAGAAGGGCCGTCAGGTTCGAGAACAACTGGATGTCTAGACACCACGCAAGTGAGACGAGTGATCAGCCACGCATTCATCAACGCGCAGTGCAGTGCAGAGCGAGAGAGCGTACCAACGCCGCGAGCCGCGCGGGATGGTTTGACGATCCAGATGTTCCTGGTGCCCTCGATGCTCGCCTGCTGCGGCCACGGCTTGAACTCGTCGCACGTCTCCTCTCCCCCATCAGAGCCGTCGACGCCGCGCATGAAGTCGGACACGAACCGCCGCTTGTCGCGCTCGGCCGCGAGCGGGTCCACCACGACCTCGCTCTTCCGCTCGGCCTCTGGGTCGCGCACGAGCAGGTAGCACCGCGGGAAGAAGCCGTGCACATCCGCCGCTGCCACCGCCCGATCTTGAGCGTGGTAGAGGTTCTTCCAGAGTCCGATCTTGGTCCCGATCTCCTCGAAATGGGGGAAATGATTTACGATTTGATCGGCGGGGGCGACCTTGGTGCGGGCGAGGGACCATGTCCATAGGAACTGGGCCGAGGCGGGACCGCCCCAGCTCCGCTTCTTGACCGCGCGGGAGGGCTCCACCCAGCCCCGCTTCAGCAGTTCGGCGCGCACCAGCGAATGGTTCGACACGATCTCGTCGATGACGAATCGCTTCCGCGGCGGTATGCGCAAGCGGGGTCGCTCCTGATGCTGGTCCTCGTGGCCGCCTTCGCTGTCCGTTTGCCGAGTCAGTTCGGGTGTTGTGGTGGTGGCATCTATGTCAGCGATCTTCTCCTCTGTCGGCAAGGCGTCTGAGTCGCTGCGGCCGGAGGAGGCAGCCACTTGAGTCGACGAAAGGCAAAGCAGAACAGCAGCAGCAACAAAAACGAAGAAGACGCCCTGTCGCGAAGAAGAACGAAGAGCCACCATCACGCCGGCGCGGGCTGCGGTGAAACACACAGCGTTTGCTTTTGACTGCAATAAAACGGGCGCCGCAGCGGTTGGAGGATCAGCAATTTGGCGGAGGAAGGTGCCAACAACGAGGAACGATGAATGACTGGGTTGAGTGTCGCACAATGTTGGGTGCTAAGCCCACCACGACACACCACCTCATATGGCTGCGGAGAACTCCAGCAGCTGATCAAAGTTGAAGACGATCTGGCCCCTCCGCTCCCGATCCCTCGTTTCAAAGGCTGTCCGTGTCATCGCCACATGAGCAACCTGCAACAGCAGCAGCAAACAAAGCACGATGCCGGTCCCGAGAGGAGAGGGGGAGGGAGAGAAGTTGGGATGAGTGTCACGGCTGACGTCCATCATCCTGCAACCGGCTGAACGGGAGGATGGAGGTGCGCGTACGAGAGCAATCCACTGGGCCATGTCCAAGCCGTAGCCCGTGGTGTCGTATTTACGAAAGAGCGCGTGTGACGTGGTGTAGGACATGTTGAAGCCACCCGTTCGCAATGCCTCGTGTATCTCCCTCGAGTCTAGCCGTCCATTTCGGTCCTTGTCGCCCTGCGCACACATATGAGAAGCAAGTTCACGACGCCCTTCGCCGGCGTGCCGGCGCCAGCGATTCAAGAGCGCCATCAGCAGCAGGCAACTGCAACGCACCATGGAGAACACCTGCTGCATGCTGAGCAAGAACTTGTGAAGGGACGCATACTCCCTGAAGTCGATCTGGCCATTGCCGTCCACGTCGAATATCCTCACCAGCTGCCCAGGGAGGGATGGAGAGACGAAAAGTTAGTGTTCCAGAGAGGGATGGGCGTGTGGTGCTGCACACCGGAGTGCGCGCGTGTCAAGTAGGTTCACACCTTTATGGCGAGCTCAATGCCCAGTCGTATGCCACCCACGGCAACGTTGGCGAGCTCGTTGGCCGAAATGGCACCGCTACGATCCCTATCTACACTATTGAACCACTTCTGGAGCTCAAACAGCTCTTGTTGCTGCACTTGGCTGTAGTACGCCGATGCCTGCAGACCAGCCGGTCAGGTCGTTAGTATCCACTGCGCGCGCACCGACTGGCGTTGGGTGTACCCAAAGCTGAGGCTGTTGCTGAGTCTGAGGCGGAGGATATGCGCCCTGCGACTGCGGCGGCGGATACGCGCCAGGATAGCCGGGTTGGGACTGCGGCGGCGGGTACTGGCTCTGTGGTGGTGGTGGATACGCGCCCTGCGACTGCGGAGGCGGGTACGCTCCATACGGAGGCGCCTGGCGTGGACAAAGCGATCACACAGCAAGGGTTAGTGTTGAGACACGCGAGTGTGTCAGTGCGAACGGAGCATCCTCCACCGCTCACGCTTACACGAGGGTGCACTAGGGACAAAGAAGCAGCAGCGCACCCCAGTGCCAGGCTGCGGAGGATAGCGAGGCGGGGGGTAGCCTGCCGCGGAACCAGGTGGAGGGTAGGGAGCGCCCTGGGAGCCGTACGGCGGCGGGTAGGTGCCGCCCCCGGGGGCACCATAAGAAGGTGGCTGCTGCGGCCACATGCTCTCTCTTCCTTCTCTGTTTCTCGGCCTTTTGCGCCACACCCAGGAGTTGCAGCAGTTTAGGTGGGAGAGATGAGAGATGGAGCGCATCTCTAGCGCGCGCTGGAGGAAGCAAACGTACCTGTGTGGGCTGTAGATCTCGCGCTCTGGTTGGGGTGCGCGTGCTTTGGCCTCCGAACAACTTGTTGCAACACCTACTACAGCCGCAGGGCAGGTGCAGTTGTGGCGTGTGAGGTTATCAGAAACTCGTGCGCTTGTCCCCGACTCTGGAGGTTCGTGCACAAATGCTGCGCGTGTAGCCCGATGGCGCGAAACGGTCAAAAAATAAGTAAATCAAAAAAATCAAAATCAATCGAAACAAGGCAAAGGGAAAGGGGAGCGAGCGATTGCCGCATGGAGATGCGCCTGTAGGAGGAAACGCCCCCCCCCCACATCGTTAGCCGCAACGCCCCTCGTTGGATCGCAGCTTCAAAAATCGGCCGATTCTGCATAGAGAAAAATCATCACAGAGACCAGAGGGGGCGGCCTGGACGACATGTCGCGCCTGAGGGGCAAGAAGAGCGAGGTGGCGTCCTCGTCCTCCACATCCACGTCCACTGCCGCGCTCTTGTCCTCCTACACGTCGCCGGTCAAGCGGAGATACGTGCGGCCAGGTTCCATTCCCTCATTCAGGAAGAAGGTAGCATCTCCCCCTACATCGCGCCGCGAGAGCTCCAGTAGGAACAACAGAGACCGGTCCCGCTCGCGGTCAAGATCGTCACGCTCGCGGTCGCGGTCACGCTCCAGATCTCGCTCGCGGTCGAGGTCGCGGTCACGCTCACGTTCTCGCTCTTCGCGTTCTCAATCTCGCTCGCGCTCGCGCTCGCGGTCGAGGTCGCGTTCCTCGTCGCGGTCTCCTCCCTCGCACGACCGGCGGCGTCGTGGTGGTCGCCAGCAGCAGCGTCGCAGCGGCGGCGGCGGCGACAGCAGGCGAACAAGAGACGACAGCGAAAGCGACGGCCGCAGCGAAGACGGTGACGAGCGGAGCAGGCGACGGCGGCACAGCAACAGCAGCAGCAACAATAGCCACAACCACCGAGGCCGACGGCGTGATGAGGCAGACGGCAAGAGAAGCGAGGACAACGATGATGACGAAGAAGTCGTTGTGGACGATGCTATGGACACGGAGGCGGTTGATGAGCACAACCACGCACACAAAAAAGAGGACAAGGAAGCGCAGCCACGGTCGCCATCACCGCCACGACGGCTGGCGTCGGCGATCGGGCGACGCCCTCCATCGCTGGGCCTGCGCCGTCGTATGCCCTCATTGCCAGCCGCGGTTTCGTCCCCATCACTTGCTGCGCCATCTTCGCCGGTTACTTCGTCCTCCGGCATCTCTCTGTCGGCGTCGGCACCCTCTCTGTCCACGCTGGCGCCTACCTCGCCTCCCCCAGCGCCTTCGTCGCTGTCACGTTCGTCGTCGATGTACAGTCTACCTACCGCTTCCATGACGGCCTCTACATCAACGACGACTACGACGACGTGCTGCACTTGCAGTGCATGTCCGGTGCATCACTCGCATTCTCAGGGCGGTCCACCCCGGTCACCCATGCTGCATCCAATGTCGCCACCACCGACGCCTTTACAACCGCCGCTCTCGCCGCCTGCCACGCCTCATCTCCAATCACCGCCCGCTTGCGTAGAGGGCATTCCCACAGGTATGCGATACGTGATGCGCACCACTGCATGAGTGTTCAACTATCTAATCCACCCTTTGTGAATGCAGATGACGCCACACTGGAGAAGATCAGACGCGTCATCGCCGTGCAGTTCGACGTGGAGATTGAATACAAGCGGCGCGAGTTGCGACTCATCGAGGACCGTCTGCAAGAAGGCGAGATGATACTCGAGCGTCTGCAGGAGGCCTGGGCCAATCGTACGTCCATTTTGCGTTGTTTGGGTGCTCGCGCACACTTGAATGCATTTACTAAACACGGTCCTCCTCCTTTACACAGGCGGCTTCATGCGACTGGGCATGTCGGACAGCGACGACGGGGATGACGAAGAGGCGGATGAAGACGCCGAGAAAGAGCGAAGATTGAAGAGCGTCCGTAAAGAGCGTAGGAAGCGACGGACAAGCGTAGAGCGCAGCGCTGCCCGTGCCCGAACGTCGTCCATGGATGATGAGTTTGCTGAGCCTGCGCTGCAAACAACAACGACGACGACGACGACGACTGCTGCTATTAGAGAGCGAAAGGAGAAGACCAGAGACGACAAGGGCAAAGAGCACGAGAGTACTCGAGACCGCGAACATCAACGAGAGAAGAAGGACAAAGGAAAAGAGAAGGAGAAGGAGAAGGTAATGGAGAAAGGCACGAAGGAGAAGATCAAGCGCAAGCAAGAGGAACGAGAGAAGGAGAAACAAAGCGCACCGAAGAGCGGCTCCGAAAGCGGTAAGCCACTGACTCTCCTCCCCGCTTCCAACTTCCTTTGCTTGCCGTTTTGGGCATGGTTAACTGACTAGTCCCCTTGCCCCAAGGTGCCAAGCGAAAACGACAGAAGATCTCGCCCAAGGCTGGTCCCTTGTTTGCGCGCGGACCCGACAACTCATTCTTGCAGTGCGTTCAGCTTCCTCCGCTGTGTCCACTTTGCCTAACACACTTTCACGGGCAACTGACGAGGTGTGATGCGCCGCGAGTGCAGAGTGATCTGCCCGACGTGCAAGCGCGAAAAGTTCCTGAATGTGTTGGGCTTTGTGAACCACTGCCGCATCATGCACAAGATCAAGTTCGCCACCCATGCCGACGCCGTGCTCGCCTGCGGCACCGCGGTGAACGAAGCCGATGTGCCCGCCGACGATGCCAGCCGCCACGACGTCATATACTACCCGCGCCCTGCCCCCACCCAGGTAGTTTGAAACTTTTTCCACCGTGCTGGCCGTCGCTCTCTGCTGTCAGCTTACGTGAACACTTACACAAGCAGACGGAGAAGCCACGCAAGGTGACCTTGAGCGAGGGCGAGGTGCCGGAGAACGTGTCTCGATTCTATCTCAAGAAGAAGGTCATCGTGGGAAACACCTCCAAGTTCATTCCCACCGGTACGCGTGCCTCTGAGTTGTGTCGTCGTGGCCTCGTTTGAGTACACACATGATCGCATCAATCGTGCGTGCTCACACCACTGGTGGCCGACAACAGATTCCAGAGATGGAGACGACCGATCAACGCACAAGTGGATGGTCTACGTGCGAGGACCGGCAGAGGTACCATCAGATCCCAAGTGATGAGCTTGAATTCATTGGGGGTCCCCGAGTGTCTAACGATGCTCTTATGTCGCATGTTGTGTTTGTTTGTCAAAGGAACCCGACATCAGCCATTTCGTCAGAAAGGCGAGGTTCTTCCTCCACCCCAGCTTTGCGCCCAACGACGTGGTCGAAGTTTTGCATCCGCCCTTCCATCTCACGCGACGCGGTACGCCACCTCGCAACCACCATTGGAGTTGTCGGCCAGAGGGCTGGGCCTCATTACAACGTCGTCCTGGATCTTATTTGGCGCTCAGGATGGGGCGAGTTCCCCGTTCGTGTGCAGCTTCACTTCGTGGACACTCGAAACAAGCCGGTGGACATCATCCATCACCTCAAGGTAAAGCACCCTGGCTGAGCGCACATGTCTGCTTCGTCTTGATACATGGCTGCGCTCTACTCATAGTGCGATGCCTTCGTCGTTGTTGTTGTAAACCTGTCAGTTGGATCAAACGCACTCGGGTCTGCAAATGCTGGGCGGCGAGACGCCGGTGGAGGTGGAGCTGAATCGACGGTTCTTTGGGGAAGATCGTCCCGCGAGCTCCAGCACGAGCACGAGCAC
>CDFA01017807.1:0-13093 GCA_000826305.1 Acanthamoeba healyi
GGGGGGACTTGATTTGTGGGGAATTGGAGTGGGGAGGACGGACTAGCTACCACTGGCGCAGCCACGGCAGCCGCAGTGCAGGCATTCGACGATCTTGCCCTCCTCGAGCTTGTCCGCTGGGACGCGGCAGATGCACGTGCTGCCAAAGTTGTGATCGCGGGTCTGGATGCATCGCACGCAGCACAATCGCTCGTAGCCCGGCTTCTTCCATTTGGCGATGAGGCCGGCGTCGGCGTACTTCTCCTTCAGGCACCAGTCGTAGAGCTCTCGCGAGATCTTCTTCTTCCTGTAGTACATGTCGAAGATGTAGCGGCTGCGCTGGTGATGCAGACGGAAGATGGGCCAGACCGATTCAGCCTTTCGCTTGCCCTCGTGGGGATCGTTCTCGGCATCCTTCATTTTCTGCGCCAGCTCGTTGAGCGTGGGCTCGATCAGCTCCCACCCCTCCGGCGGTTGCTTCTTCGATGTTCGCACCTTCGGCATTCTCCTCTCTTCGTGTGTGTTGTTATCTTCAACTTCTTCTTCTCAATCTGCGCCCTCGCTGCCTATTCTCTTCTTTTCCGTTATTCAGGAAATGATCGAGAAATGGCAAGGAAATAAAAGCCCTTGTGGCAACAAGGTTGTGTCCCTCCAGCCCATAGATGAGCTCATGCTAGCACAAACACGCCTGATCTGACACCACCCTGTTGAAAGTTGTTGTACATTTTCTACCACTGGAAGCTATGTTGCCCATGCTTTGTTTGCCAGGCTTGGTCCTCTTGGGTTTGCATTTGGCGCCTTTTTACCAAGTCCGAAAGTCCGACCGTATTGAGGCCACCAGCCCTGGGAAGTTCATCTCGGCAAGCATTGATCGAATCGTTCGGAGGAAGATGGCGACCATCATAGTGAGGCGGCCTCGGCGGGAGCGCATGGAGCAGCCCGTGCCAGAGGAGATGGTAATGGCCCGCGAGGAAATGCCCAAGGTGGGCGCATTCGATCCGACATTTCCCTCCGAGCTCGAGGGCCTCATCCCCCCCGAGGAATGGGCCCAGATCATCGACCGGCTGGACGAGTACTGGGTGCCCCTCTTCAAGCGCGAGCAGGAGATCGAGGGCTGCTCCATGTGCCTCTGCTGCTGTTGCTGCTGCACGCTGGGCCTCTCCCTCTTCGCCATGTGCTGCTACTCGTCGTGCGCCGGCCGCAAGCTGGACAAGAGGAAGATCAGCGGACGGCGCCAGATGAAGACCTACTTCGAGGAGGAGCTCAATCCCAAGTACGCCAGCGCGGGGGTGCGATTCGCCGTTTCGCCGACCATCAAGACGTTCTACGTCGAGATTCGAATCGACAAGCCGGGCAGCGGCGATGGCGCCACCGACCGATCGCGGGCCGAATTGACCGCCACCACGGACGAGGAGAAGGAGGGCGAGCCCCTTCTTCGCCGAACGAAGGAGGACAACGCCGGCGCCGGAGGCACGTCATCGTCATCTTCAGCGGCGCCTGGCGGTCAGCCCGCCGCCACGTACGGGACGCAGCCAGCCGACATTGACATTGATCTGTCTGCCGACGGCCTCGACGGCCTCGACTGAGCGCTTGCATGAGGACCAGAGGAGAGCGAGAAGTATGTGCAGACGGGACGGAACGAAGACGACGAGGATGATGTGGAAGGCGGTATTTATTTTGAGACACGTGAGCGAAAGCCGTCCGTGGGTGTGCAGCTGGAGGGGACGAGGAATGGTTCCTCCTCTGCGACATGCGGGTGGTGGATGGTCGGCGTGGTGGTGGTGGACACACCGCTTGGGTCGCGACGGCAGCAGCCGCCGTCAATAAAGCTCAAGTGTATGCGCACAACACCATCAACGTCAAGAATTCCGATACACAGCCGTCATGACTCATAGTACTGGCCACCACAGCCACATGATGACACGCCCTAACTCTTCCCCAATCCTTGTGCTGTGGCTCTCACCTCAACAAGCCTGCATGCCTCACCCTCACGCTGGTGTGGAAGGCAATGGCAGATGAGGAACACGCACTTCAAGATATAAACACAATGTACTGTGCAGGTTTATGGGCGACGCAGAGGGTTCATGAACCACCTTGCATGCTCATACTGATGACCTCATGGCTGGTGGACGCATGCGCAGGCGAATGTCTCCAAGTGCTTCAACAGCTCCGCCTGCACTCGCGTCATCTGGTGGTAGTAGTGCGCCCCCACAACACCCCAACATGCGCGTAAGGCTCATAAGCTAGTGTGACCATGACGGGGTCACGTTCGTTACCTTCTTGTTGAAGATGGGGGCGTCGTAGGCCGCTCGCTCTCCATTCGTCACTGTGGAGATGAGGCACCAAAGAACGAACGCGTTGATAGAGTGTTAGGTGGGCAAGGAGGAGGAGAAGTGTGGCTCCACTACGATCAAAGGGAATTGAGGAGGTGCAGCTTGCTTTTGGTTGGGGTAGAGGGCTTGAAGCCGCTGGTCGATGGCGTGCAGCAGTTCACCACATCCCGCGCCTGCAAACGAACATGATTTGGCAGAGGTGAGATCTGGCACTGATGAAAACACCAACGCGCAGGCTCTCTGACGCACCTGTGTGGGCTGAAATGGGGAAGACGTGCTTGCCCAAGACCCGCTGCGTGGAGACGAGATTGTCCAAGCTCGATAAATCTAGAAACGAGGAGCGAGTGTGAGGGGCCAGGTCGGTACGATGACAGTGACGTAGCGTACCCATGAGGTCGATCTTGTTCCAGACTTCAAAGTGTTGCGTCTCCGGATCCGTCTCAAGCCCAATCTCCCTCAAGACCTTGTGCACGTTGGCCTTTTGCAACTCCGTCTCGGCCTGTGGAGATGAAAGTGGTGTCGTCAGCTGTTTCTGTTTCGTGGCGTCGTCTCTTTTGGCTGGGGCAACCGTGAAGAGGGCGTTGAGGGACACGTACGTTAGTGATGTCGCGGACGTGGAGGAGAATGTCGGCCGATCCGATCTCCTCCAGCGTCGAATGGAACGGAGCTACGAGGCCGTGGGGGAGGTTCGATATGAAGCCTGTAACCCACATCACACACCCCTCATCAGACTCGCTCTCGCGTTGTGCACAAAACACAGGTATTAGCGTAACGGCCGTACCAACAGTGTCAGCGGCAAGAGCGCAGCACCCTGATGGCAGCTCAATCCTGGCAGATGCGCGACATGAATCAAGATCACATTAGCAACACTATGTACAACCCGCCTCGAGGTAAGACGCATCGTACTTGCGCATGAATGTATGCAGCGATGCAAAGAGCTGATTCTGACTTACTAGTGAGGTCCCACACAAGCGATTCAGCAATGCCGATTTGCCTGTCGGTTCAGAGAGAGAATGTGATGTGAGACACGACTGCGGCGCCACAGTCACAAACAGAGCGTGGGCTGTGAGCTAGGCATGTGGATGGAACCTGCGTTGGTATAGCCCAGAATGGCGATCGTGGGGATGCCCTGCTTCTTACGCGATTTGCGGTGAAGCTTTCTTGTCTTCTGCAACAACTCCAGTCGGGCCTTGATCTTCTTTTCGCGGACCACCAGGTGCCGTCTGATGGCAACCACACCGCGATGTCAGACCACTGCGCGGGGTGAGCGTGCAGCGAAGCACAAGGCCAACAGTCAACATGTACCGCTCTATCTCTAGGTTGGTCTCTCCCGCGCCCGAAAGGAAGGCGCCGCCACCTCGCTGCTGCGCCAGATGCTTGGACTCCATCGCCGACTTGAGATGTACGCTCTTGTAGGCGAGGCCCGCGAGCTCAACCTGTGCACAAGGGTCATTATGAGCCATGAGAACGTGCAAATGACTCTGTCTCTGAGCATAGACTAGTAGCTAGAGAGGAGAAGCGGACCTGCAATCGACTCTCCTCTGAGTGTGCTCTCTGAGCAAAGATCTCCAAGATGAGACGATACCTGTCCATCACCTGTGACAGGGCCACGTCGTAGGATTGAGTTACGGAGTGGTGAGAGAACGAAGCGCTCGTGCTGATGACTTACCCGAACGCCCAGCATCTTGGCGAGCTTCTGGCCCTGTGCAGGGGTGAGCGAGTTGGTGTCCATCACCACCACGTCAGCCCGCTTAGCTTGGCACATCTGCTTGAGCTCCACGACCTGAAAGGAAAAGTATGCATGTTGGAAACGATCAGTACGTTCAAGCGTACCAGTCAGCACGCAATGAGGAAGAGAGCACGAACCTTGCCCTTGCCGAGGAAGTGAGAGGGATTGATGGTATTTACAGTTAGATACATTGACTCCTCCACCGGCCAATTGAGCGCCTCGACCAAGGCGACTGCAGATCACACACATGGGCACCGATCAGCACGGACAAGCAAGAGTCGAGTCGGCGAAGCGTGGGGAACGCACCAGCTTCCTTGACGCGCAGGTCTGGGTGGTCTGTCACGAGACAACATCCAATCGGTCAGTTCGACACTGCACACAGATATCACACCCGAGCATTATAACAGACCCAGTGGAAGGAAGCGGCACCTTGGCCTCTGCACAGCTGCTCCTCTTCTTCGTGTGCCGCCAGTAGGCTCAGCCGTCGCTTCCTCTTATCGGCGTAGACCGTGTTGCGCATATACGGATGCACCACGCACACCTGCCACCAAACAATCACCACATTTATTATATAATAAATTCTAGCCAGAATTCAAAATAAAATCTAAACAATTTAAAACTGATGGAATAATTATTTATAAAATCAATTATAAAATAATTAAATAAAAAATAAAATATGTACCCTCGGCGGGCGCGTTGCGCTCCAGAAGCGTCCGGGCTGCATGGCGTCAAGCGCCTGGCGGCCGGTGTCGCCCTCATCTTCACGCCTGCGATTGGGCTTAGCCGATTGCTTGGCTGCAATCCGTGCGAGCTGGTCTGCATCTTCATCATCTTCATCTTCCGCCGGGCGAGACGATGACTGTCTTCCGTTGAGCCAATCGAAATCGACGCTCGCCGTCCAGGCCTCGGCCACTGAGCGCTGCGGTCGGGGCAGAGCGGGAGGTCTTCCCGCTGCACCTGAGGATGCGTAGCAGGCGCGGTTGTCAAAGATGCGACTGCATCGCCACAACTGGATCGATGTCGAGGGAGCAGGTCGTTGCAGTCGCTGAAGAGCTGCATCAGCGCTGGCACATGGCCAGTTTGCTCGCAAGCCCAAGCTGCGCCGCCACGAATGCATCAGGGTTTCAGGACCCAAGGTCGCACGCAACAAAGGCTGCACGTTTGGAGTTTGCCGTTTTCCGTTTCCGAGCGCAAGGAGGGAATATAAAAAGAAGCAAAAAGGAATGGTGCCTCGCGTGAGGATCGAACTCACGACCTTCAGATTATGAGACTGACGCTCTACCGACTGAGCTAGCAAGGCTGCGCGTGTTAAATGGTACTTGCAAGAGGATATCAAACTTATAGCACTATCGTTTGCAAAACGATTGCTTTCATTTGAGTGGCTGGTCAAACCTCGGTTCACAGCATGTCCCAGTCCGTCACTCTGGCGCGGCGCTTGCCGGTGCGGGCTCTTGCGTGACTGCTGCTCTTGGTGGCTGATGTCGGGCCCTTGTAGGCCAGTCGCAGGCTCCCGATCACCAGAGGCGCCTCCTCGTCTGCGGTGAAGGTGGGATGGAACTCGGGCAGAGCCTCCCACGATGCCCTCTCATCGAGGACGACTGCAGGCACCACGGCGATCAGTGAACCAGCGAGCACAGCTAGCCGTATGTCAGGTGCACCCTACCCTTGAACATGTCGGCGACAAACTTGGGATGGTGCTCGTTGACCACGTCAGTGAGCAAATGGAGGCCAGGGTTGACGTTGACCTCGAGCAGCCACGGCTGCAGATCCTCATCAAGCATTATGTCGAGCCCGAGCATTTCGAAGCTGTTCTCCCGATGACCTGTCCATTGATCGAGTTCGCGTGTGACTCACCGTGCCTGTAGGACGTGTTGGCAGGCGCGCAAGTCTTAAATAGAATTCATACCGCTAGTAGGCCACGAGAGCATGGTCGTGACGATGAGCTCGTCGATGCGCGGCTTGATTCGCTTCTCCCACGTGCCTTCGCCGTAGGTGGTGCTGTGCAAAACCAGAGCGTGGAGTTGGAGTGTAATCAAAGAGACTCACACAGGCAAAGGATTGTCAATGTCACCTCAAGTGCTGGATGAACGTTCGGCTGCTCCACTGGTTATCCTTGATTTCGGCGTCATGGAAGTCCGGGGCGTTCTTCTGTACCTGATGGTTCGTGAGATGAAGGAACCTGCCATCGCCGCCACACGCACCATGAAGTTGACGTCAGACAACACGCGTCATCCGACCTGAGCGTGCGCAAAGGACGAAGCGCTGCTGGCGTGTGTGAAGCGTCGAACGCACCTGTCGTCGATGTTGTCCAGGGTGAATGGCGATGCAGTGAATCGGAGGTAGTAGTCATCGGAGATGAAGACGACCAGCGGATCGAGGGAGGTCACCAGCACGAACTGGCGCATGTCAAACTTCAATCCCGAGACCAAAAGCGGCCGCTCTATGTACTTCTGAACGATGAACGAAGGTGATGACGACGACGGTGGCGGAGAAGACGTCGAAGAGGCCGCGTCGTCAGTAGCCGCCGCACCTGGCGAGGGACTCGACTCGACGATAGCGTCCGCGTCAGAGGCATCGTGATTCACCGTCGCAGTCGCATACTCTGTCAGCTCAAGGTTTAGCGCAGGCAGGGGGATGGAGTCCGTGACGTTGGTTGCCTGTGATCGATCAGCGAGGGGTGATTCGGCGTCGATGGGGGCAAACGGCGCGGCGAGGAGCTTGGCCGCAGCCTCTGCGCCAAGCGTGTACTCCAGAAGGGCCGTCAGGTTCGAGAACAACTGGATGTCTAGACACCACGCAAGTGAGACGAGTGATCAGCCACGCATTCATCAACGCGCAGTGCAGTGCAGAGCGAGAGAGCGTACCAACGCCGCGAGCCGCGCGGGATGGTTTGACGATCCAGATGTTCCTGGTGCCCTCGATGCTCGCCTGCTGCGGCCACGGCTTGAACTCGTCGCACGTCTCCTCTCCCCCATCAGAGCCGTCGACGCCGCGCATGAAGTCGGACACGAACCGCCGCTTGTCGCGCTCGGCCGCGAGCGGGTCCACCACGACCTCGCTCTTCCGCTCGGCCTCTGGGTCGCGCACGAGCAGGTAGCACCGCGGGAAGAAGCCGTGCACATCCGCCGCTGCCACCGCCCGATCTTGAGCGTGGTAGAGGTTCTTCCAGAGTCCGATCTTGGTCCCGATCTCCTCGAAATGGGGGAAATGATTTACGATTTGATCGGCGGGGGCGACCTTGGTGCGGGCGAGGGACCATGTCCATAGGAACTGGGCCGAGGCGGGACCGCCCCAGCTCCGCTTCTTGACCGCGCGGGAGGGCTCCACCCAGCCCCGCTTCAGCAGTTCGGCGCGCACCAGCGAATGGTTCGACACGATCTCGTCGATGACGAATCGCTTCCGCGGCGGTATGCGCAAGCGGGGTCGCTCCTGATGCTGGTCCTCGTGGCCGCCTTCGCTGTCCGTTTGCCGAGTCAGTTCGGGTGTTGTGGTGGTGGCATCTATGTCAGCGATCTTCTCCTCTGTCGGCAAGGCGTCTGAGTCGCTGCGGCCGGAGGAGGCAGCCACTTGAGTCGACGAAAGGCAAAGCAGAACAGCAGCAGCAACAAAAACGAAGAAGACGCCCTGTCGCGAAGAAGAACGAAGAGCCACCATCACGCCGGCGCGGGCTGCGGTGAAACACACAGCGTTTGCTTTTGACTGCAATAAAACGGGCGCCGCAGCGGTTGGAGGATCAGCAATTTGGCGGAGGAAGGTGCCAACAACGAGGAACGATGAATGACTGGGTTGAGTGTCGCACAATGTTGGGTGCTAAGCCCACCACGACACACCACCTCATATGGCTGCGGAGAACTCCAGCAGCTGATCAAAGTTGAAGACGATCTGGCCCCTCCGCTCCCGATCCCTCGTTTCAAAGGCTGTCCGTGTCATCGCCACATGAGCAACCTGCAACAGCAGCAGCAAACAAAGCACGATGCCGGTCCCGAGAGGAGAGGGGGAGGGAGAGAAGTTGGGATGAGTGTCACGGCTGACGTCCATCATCCTGCAACCGGCTGAACGGGAGGATGGAGGTGCGCGTACGAGAGCAATCCACTGGGCCATGTCCAAGCCGTAGCCCGTGGTGTCGTATTTACGAAAGAGCGCGTGTGACGTGGTGTAGGACATGTTGAAGCCACCCGTTCGCAATGCCTCGTGTATCTCCCTCGAGTCTAGCCGTCCATTTCGGTCCTTGTCGCCCTGCGCACACATATGAGAAGCAAGTTCACGACGCCCTTCGCCGGCGTGCCGGCGCCAGCGATTCAAGAGCGCCATCAGCAGCAGGCAACTGCAACGCACCATGGAGAACACCTGCTGCATGCTGAGCAAGAACTTGTGAAGGGACGCATACTCCCTGAAGTCGATCTGGCCATTGCCGTCCACGTCGAATATCCTCACCAGCTGCCCAGGGAGGGATGGAGAGACGAAAAGTTAGTGTTCCAGAGAGGGATGGGCGTGTGGTGCTGCACACCGGAGTGCGCGCGTGTCAAGTAGGTTCACACCTTTATGGCGAGCTCAATGCCCAGTCGTATGCCACCCACGGCAACGTTGGCGAGCTCGTTGGCCGAAATGGCACCGCTACGATCCCTATCTACACTATTGAACCACTTCTGGAGCTCAAACAGCTCTTGTTGCTGCACTTGGCTGTAGTACGCCGATGCCTGCAGACCAGCCGGTCAGGTCGTTAGTATCCACTGCGCGCGCACCGACTGGCGTTGGGTGTACCCAAAGCTGAGGCTGTTGCTGAGTCTGAGGCGGAGGATATGCGCCCTGCGACTGCGGCGGCGGATACGCGCCAGGATAGCCGGGTTGGGACTGCGGCGGCGGGTACTGGCTCTGTGGTGGTGGTGGATACGCGCCCTGCGACTGCGGAGGCGGGTACGCTCCATACGGAGGCGCCTGGCGTGGACAAAGCGATCACACAGCAAGGGTTAGTGTTGAGACACGCGAGTGTGTCAGTGCGAACGGAGCATCCTCCACCGCTCACGCTTACACGAGGGTGCACTAGGGACAAAGAAGCAGCAGCGCACCCCAGTGCCAGGCTGCGGAGGATAGCGAGGCGGGGGGTAGCCTGCCGCGGAACCAGGTGGAGGGTAGGGAGCGCCCTGGGAGCCGTACGGCGGCGGGTAGGTGCCGCCCCCGGGGGCACCATAAGAAGGTGGCTGCTGCGGCCACATGCTCTCTCTTCCTTCTCTGTTTCTCGGCCTTTTGCGCCACACCCAGGAGTTGCAGCAGTTTAGGTGGGAGAGATGAGAGATGGAGCGCATCTCTAGCGCGCGCTGGAGGAAGCAAACGTACCTGTGTGGGCTGTAGATCTCGCGCTCTGGTTGGGGTGCGCGTGCTTTGGCCTCCGAACAACTTGTTGCAACACCTACTACAGCCGCAGGGCAGGTGCAGTTGTGGCGTGTGAGGTTATCAGAAACTCGTGCGCTTGTCCCCGACTCTGGAGGTTCGTGCACAAATGCTGCGCGTGTAGCCCGATGGCGCGAAACGGTCAAAAAATAAGTAAATCAAAAAAATCAAAATCAATCGAAACAAGGCAAAGGGAAAGGGGAGCGAGCGATTGCCGCATGGAGATGCGCCTGTAGGAGGAAACGCCCCCCCCCCACATCGTTAGCCGCAACGCCCCTCGTTGGATCGCAGCTTCAAAAATCGGCCGATTCTGCATAGAGAAAAATCATCACAGAGACCAGAGGGGGCGGCCTGGACGACATGTCGCGCCTGAGGGGCAAGAAGAGCGAGGTGGCGTCCTCGTCCTCCACATCCACGTCCACTGCCGCGCTCTTGTCCTCCTACACGTCGCCGGTCAAGCGGAGATACGTGCGGCCAGGTTCCATTCCCTCATTCAGGAAGAAGGTAGCATCTCCCCCTACATCGCGCCGCGAGAGCTCCAGTAGGAACAACAGAGACCGGTCCCGCTCGCGGTCAAGATCGTCACGCTCGCGGTCGCGGTCACGCTCCAGATCTCGCTCGCGGTCGAGGTCGCGGTCACGCTCACGTTCTCGCTCTTCGCGTTCTCAATCTCGCTCGCGCTCGCGCTCGCGGTCGAGGTCGCGTTCCTCGTCGCGGTCTCCTCCCTCGCACGACCGGCGGCGTCGTGGTGGTCGCCAGCAGCAGCGTCGCAGCGGCGGCGGCGGCGACAGCAGGCGAACAAGAGACGACAGCGAAAGCGACGGCCGCAGCGAAGACGGTGACGAGCGGAGCAGGCGACGGCGGCACAGCAACAGCAGCAGCAACAATAGCCACAACCACCGAGGCCGACGGCGTGATGAGGCAGACGGCAAGAGAAGCGAGGACAACGATGATGACGAAGAAGTCGTTGTGGACGATGCTATGGACACGGAGGCGGTTGATGAGCACAACCACGCACACAAAAAAGAGGACAAGGAAGCGCAGCCACGGTCGCCATCACCGCCACGACGGCTGGCGTCGGCGATCGGGCGACGCCCTCCATCGCTGGGCCTGCGCCGTCGTATGCCCTCATTGCCAGCCGCGGTTTCGTCCCCATCACTTGCTGCGCCATCTTCGCCGGTTACTTCGTCCTCCGGCATCTCTCTGTCGGCGTCGGCACCCTCTCTGTCCACGCTGGCGCCTACCTCGCCTCCCCCAGCGCCTTCGTCGCTGTCACGTTCGTCGTCGATGTACAGTCTACCTACCGCTTCCATGACGGCCTCTACATCAACGACGACTACGACGACGTGCTGCACTTGCAGTGCATGTCCGGTGCATCACTCGCATTCTCAGGGCGGTCCACCCCGGTCACCCATGCTGCATCCAATGTCGCCACCACCGACGCCTTTACAACCGCCGCTCTCGCCGCCTGCCACGCCTCATCTCCAATCACCGCCCGCTTGCGTAGAGGGCATTCCCACAGGTATGCGATACGTGATGCGCACCACTGCATGAGTGTTCAACTATCTAATCCACCCTTTGTGAATGCAGATGACGCCACACTGGAGAAGATCAGACGCGTCATCGCCGTGCAGTTCGACGTGGAGATTGAATACAAGCGGCGCGAGTTGCGACTCATCGAGGACCGTCTGCAAGAAGGCGAGATGATACTCGAGCGTCTGCAGGAGGCCTGGGCCAATCGTACGTCCATTTTGCGTTGTTTGGGTGCTCGCGCACACTTGAATGCATTTACTAAACACGGTCCTCCTCCTTTACACAGGCGGCTTCATGCGACTGGGCATGTCGGACAGCGACGACGGGGATGACGAAGAGGCGGATGAAGACGCCGAGAAAGAGCGAAGATTGAAGAGCGTCCGTAAAGAGCGTAGGAAGCGACGGACAAGCGTAGAGCGCAGCGCTGCCCGTGCCCGAACGTCGTCCATGGATGATGAGTTTGCTGAGCCTGCGCTGCAAACAACAACGACGACGACGACGACGACTGCTGCTATTAGAGAGCGAAAGGAGAAGACCAGAGACGACAAGGGCAAAGAGCACGAGAGTACTCGAGACCGCGAACATCAACGAGAGAAGAAGGACAAAGGAAAAGAGAAGGAGAAGGAGAAGGTAATGGAGAAAGGCACGAAGGAGAAGATCAAGCGCAAGCAAGAGGAACGAGAGAAGGAGAAACAAAGCGCACCGAAGAGCGGCTCCGAAAGCGGTAAGCCACTGACTCTCCTCCCCGCTTCCAACTTCCTTTGCTTGCCGTTTTGGGCATGGTTAACTGACTAGTCCCCTTGCCCCAAGGTGCCAAGCGAAAACGACAGAAGATCTCGCCCAAGGCTGGTCCCTTGTTTGCGCGCGGACCCGACAACTCATTCTTGCAGTGCGTTCAGCTTCCTCCGCTGTGTCCACTTTGCCTAACACACTTTCACGGGCAACTGACGAGGTGTGATGCGCCGCGAGTGCAGAGTGATCTGCCCGACGTGCAAGCGCGAAAAGTTCCTGAATGTGTTGGGCTTTGTGAACCACTGCCGCATCATGCACAAGATCAAGTTCGCCACCCATGCCGACGCCGTGCTCGCCTGCGGCACCGCGGTGAACGAAGCCGATGTGCCCGCCGACGATGCCAGCCGCCACGACGTCATATACTACCCGCGCCCTGCCCCCACCCAGGTAGTTTGAAACTTTTTCCACCGTGCTGGCCGTCGCTCTCTGCTGTCAGCTTACGTGAACACTTACACAAGCAGACGGAGAAGCCACGCAAGGTGACCTTGAGCGAGGGCGAGGTGCCGGAGAACGTGTCTCGATTCTATCTCAAGAAGAAGGTCATCGTGGGAAACACCTCCAAGTTCATTCCCACCGGTACGCGTGCCTCTGAGTTGTGTCGTCGTGGCCTCGTTTGAGTACACACATGATCGCATCAATCGTGCGTGCTCACACCACTGGTGGCCGACAACAGATTCCAGAGATGGAGACGACCGATCAACGCACAAGTGGATGGTCTACGTGCGAGGACCGGCAGAGGTACCATCAGATCCCAAGTGATGAGCTTGAATTCATTGGGGGTCCCCGAGTGTCTAACGATGCTCTTATGTCGCATGTTGTGTTTGTTTGTCAAAGGAACCCGACATCAGCCATTTCGTCAGAAAGGCGAGGTTCTTCCTCCACCCCAGCTTTGCGCCCAACGACGTGGTCGAAGTTTTGCATCCGCCCTTCCATCTCACGCGACGCGGTACGCCACCTCGCAACCACCATTGGAGTTGTCGGCCAGAGGGCTGGGCCTCATTACAACGTCGTCCTGGATCTTATTTGGCGCTCAGGATGGGGCGAGTTCCCCGTTCGTGTGCAGCTTCACTTCGTGGACACTCGAAACAAGCCGGTGGACATCATCCATCACCTCAAGGTAAAGCACCCTGGCTGAGCGCACATGTCTGCTTCGTCTTGATACATGGCTGCGCTCTACTCATAGTGCGATGCCTTCGTCGTTGTTGTTGTAAACCTGTCAGTTGGATCAAACGCACTCGGGTCTGCAAATGCTGGGCGGCGAGACGCCGGTGGAGGTGGAGCTGAATCGACGGTTCTTTGGGGAAGATCGTCCCGCGAGCTCCAGCACGAGCACGAGCAC
>CDFA01017843.1:0-18129 GCA_000826305.1 Acanthamoeba healyi
ACCGGTGTGGGCTCACTCACCTCGGCAGCTCCCTCGGGCTTCTTCTTGGCGGCCTTGGTAGCGGCCTTCTTGGCCTCCCTGAGCAGTCGCGACGTCAGCGTGCCGGCCAATTGCAATATTTTGATTGTTTGCTATCCACACCAATTAATTCATTCACGTTCAAAATCAAACTCGAGCGCAGGCGCGTACTTCTTGGAAAGGCCCTGTCCGGCGGCATCGGGGTAGGCCTCCTTGAATTCCTTCTCCTGCGCACGTATCGCAAACAGCGTCAAGCCGTAGCTCATTTGGGTCACAAATTGTGACGTAAATCGCCCCCCCCCCACAAATGGAGGACCATTTGTGAGTCCCTCGGCAAGGTAGGTACCTTGGTAGTGAGCTGAGCCTTGAGGTCCTTCAGCTTGTTGAGCAAAGGCTCCAGCTCGGCCTGGGGCGCCTTGGCCTGCTTCTTGGTCTGCAGCTCGGAAGTCGATTGCTTGATCTCCTGCTTGATCGCCTCGATTCCCTCCTGGAGCGACTGCTTCTTTGTGTCTTCCATCTCGTGTGCGTGCGGGCAGCGACTCAGAATCCAAGCGTGACTTGTGATCGACTCAATAAAAAAAAACAGCAAAATGGAAAGGTTTATTTATTACGAATTCTACTTTCCTAAACTATGAAAAGAATTTCGGAAATTTCTCGGTACGCGGACTGTACCTGCAAGCTGGCGGTCATCAGACGATGTGGTGGAGGTCGGTGTTGGTGGCCTCAAGGATCAGCTCCTCGATCGTGCGGAACTGCACGTCAGCAAAGTACTTGACCCGCTGATGGGCGACCTTGTCTGCCGGCACCGCCGCGGCTCCCGAGGCATTCCACATGTCCATGTAGGCGAGCCACAGCTCCTTGGGATCGGCGTCGTTGGCGTGGCGGCGCTTGGCCTCCTCGATCTCTGATACAGATCGGTAGACGACGTCGAGCTTGATGTTGTACAGCCGCTCCACCTTCTTGATCACCTCGTGCCAGGTGGTGGTCTCGCCCGCCACGTAGGTGTAGGTATCCTGCGCACGCAGACGATGATGGTGAGGACGACATACATCAGCGCGCACGAGAGAAAGAGCAAGAAGGCCATACCCACTGCTTGGCATCGATCAGCTTGGTGAGCGCTGATGCCACGTCGCGCGCGGCCGTGAAGCTCACCATCTCCTCCCCCGTGCCCGGAACGCGAATGCGTCGGTGCTCGATGTCGAGCGGCCACACCACGCCCAGGTTCTTCATGTAGGTGCGCGACGAGGGCACGAAGTAGTCCATGAACCAGCCGAGGTTGAAGAAGGTGAACTCGAGGTCGTGCTGCTGCAGCAGCACTTCCCTGATCGTCCCGTGCGTGGGCACGTAGAACTCGGGGTGCTGTGGGAAGCGCTCGATGTCGCCGCCGTACTCGCTCGGCACGAAGCGCTTGCAGCGCGGAGAGCGCACGCAGGCCTGGATCATGTTGAGGTGGGCGTCGTTGTAGAAGCGCGAGTTGTCGTGGAGCAGGGAGAAGAGGACATCGATGTCGCGGACCAACTCGGTGAGGCTGTCCAGCGAGTAGTCGGTGATGCGGACATCGACTCCCTTCTCAACGAACCACTCCCTTCTCTGCTCGCAGCAAGGGAGAAGCGTGAGTGTGGTGAAGGCAGTGATGGTGACGTGACGCCGAAGTGTGCATGCACACGTGAGTGTGTGATGGTGGCGGACGACGTACGGCGCGGCTGATGACGACCACCTTGTGGCGGCCCTCCTTGAGCAACTCCTCTACGAGATACTTGGCAACATCCCCCGCTCCGGCGATCGCCACTGTCTTTGTCACCGACATTGCCTGCTTCTTCTCGCTCGACTCCTAGCAGCTCTTGCCTAGTTTTGTTGTGTTGTGTTGGGCTGACGTGCGCTGGCCTATTTATCTTGGGGCGTGCCCCTGGACCGTGAACCAGCGCCTCTTGTTGGCCCTTGAGATAACCCGCTCCGACCAATAGAAGCAGCTGTTCACCTCGTCGATCTCTGCGACCCTCGTCTTCTCCGTCAGCGCTATCGCCGTCATCTCTCCCACTCCCGCCGGACGGCTACTTGCGTGCGAGCTGGGGACGAGCGTCGGCTCAGTGTAGGTGTGAAGCGACTGAAGCGTGTGACGCTTCGGTGCTTGGTCCACGTCTGGAGGAAAGGGCGCGTCCGAGTGGTAAACTTGGGTGTTTTCTCCCTCGCTCCGAGCGACTGACTTGCTTTCCAAACTAACTCTTTACATGGCGTTGTGTGCTCTCTCTCTCTCTCGCTTCACTTCGAAGACAATCCAGGAAACGTAACTTAAGGAGCGCTGCCCTCGCCGCCACCCTCACCGCCAAAGCCCTCGTCATCATCGTCCATCTCGAGCTCGTGGCCGTGATCCTGAAGGAGAGGAGGAGGCCAGATAGTCAGATCAAAGGCACTCATGGTGCGGTCACCACGCGCAGCCGGTGAGTGTGGGTCGATGAGACGTACGAAGAGGTAGTTGGCAGTGACTTGCTCGTCCTTGTCGCAAGCAAAGAATGCCTCGATGACCACATGCCGTTCAAAGCCGAGGGCTTGCAGCTGCAGAGCGAAGAGAAGGATGAGCTTGAGCACCGCAACGAGTGGCTGAGAAAGAGAGAAAAGAGCCGAGAAGAAACAACGTACTCTGTCGATGGCCTCCTTCTCTTCCTGAGTGACCTGGATGTAGTTGGAACCAGGGGGAGCACCGCCGGCACCACCGGGCGCGCCACCGGCGCCACCCTGGATGGGCTCGTTGAGGAGAGCCATGAACTCGGCCTGGTGCTGACCGATCATCTGGAGGATCTGAGGGTTGAGCTGGCCGAGCTGCTGGAGGAGCGGGCCCAGGAGCTGCGGGTTGCGCTGCACCATGGCCTTGATCTGGTTGAACTGCGGGTGCTGACGCAGCCACTCAAAGTGACCGCCGGCACCGCCGCCCTGCTGGCCCATGAGGGCACCCAGCAGGTTCGAGGGCAGAGAGATGCCGCCCTCGCCGCCGAGAGCAGCCTCACCACCGCCGGAAGCGGGAGGAGAGCCAGGCGAGCCGGCACCCTCGCCACCGGTGGCAGCAGGGGCGGGTGCCCGTCCAGAGGCCGGGCTCGAGGGTGCCTGAGCGGGCATGTCAGGGATACCCTACGCACGAGCAGAGAGAGAGAGAGAGAAGCAGAGTGAGTAAACCACGCAGGAAGCTGAACATTTTGCAGGCTCGCGAGGGTCGGGGAAGGAGCAAACTGTACAGTCATGAGGTACTCGACGGCTCTGTTGGGGTTGTTGAAGCTGGCACGGAGCGCACGAAGAACTTCCTCGCGAGGGAAGCCCATCTCCATGATGTTGCTCACCATGGCCTCAAAGTCGGAGCCGGTCACGAGAGCCGATGCGGCCTCGGATTCAATCGAACCGCCGGGCTGAGGAGCGGCGGCGGCGGCGGCGGCAGCAGGTGTGGCGGGAGCGGGAGTGGCAGCCTGAGCCGGCTGCGCGGCGGCGGGCTGGGCGGCGGGCTGGGCGGCAGGGGCGGGGGCAGCAGCTGCGGGCGTGGCATCCTTGGGCTTCCTCACCATCAGGACGAGGAAATCGGTGGGCTTAATGTTGAGAGTGTCAAGCTTGGCATCGTCGGCGAGGATCTTGCCAGCGAAGATAAGCTTCTGCCACGAGACGTTCTCACTGCGCATTTCCTCGATCTTCTTCTTCACATCGAGAACCTGTGCATAAAACGATCGTGTTAGGGGTGAGTAAATCCACATGAAGGTGGCTTGGAGATCATCACAAGGTGATGGATGCCGAGAGCCAATTAGAAAGGAATGGGAAGGGTTCATGGCATACCGTGGCGGCGTCTGGCACCTCCACCTCGAACTGCTGCTGCTGGATTGTTTTGATTTGCACCTTCATCTTTGTGTGTGCGCGGTTGTGTAGTCTAATTGAAATGCGAAGGTTCTCTGCGATGCCACTACTCGCGCTACGCGAATCTGTGATCAAATCTCGCTGTTCTCGTGTTTTTCACCAAAGCGGCACCACCACGCCGTCGCCAGCAAAGCACGCCCTGGCTTGGTTTTGCGGACAAGCCTCGCTCCGTTTTTCGGCCCATTTTGTCGACTGTCGACCGTTGTGCGTCAGATTTTCTGTCGACATGCGACGGATTCTAAAAAGAGCTTGTCTCATTTTAACCTGTGCGCAAACAAGGAGGGGCGGTGGGGTCAGGGAGCATGAAGCATGTGAGGTTTTATATCTTGTAGCGGTACGAGCTTCCCCGGTAGTTGATCGAACGAGAGGAGACAGAGCGGAGAGCATGAGATGGTGTCACAAATAAATAAAGTGAACAAAATTGTGTTAGAGGGTTACAAGAGCGGAGAGCGAATGAAGAGAGCAGAGAGTAGAGAGAGAGCATAGAGCGTCGATCTGCTTCTTACTCGACCTTCTTCTGCTTCCTGTCCCTGCTGGCAGCGCCCGCAGCACCGGCCTTGGGCGTGTAGGTGTGGTTGAAGAAGTTGAGGAAGAGGGCGAAGAAGGAGGCCAGGATGAGGAAGTTGGCGCCGACGACGTAGTCCGTCTCGGTCGTCCGGCTGTTCTGGCACAGCACGGGCCACGGCAGCCACGAGGCGATACCCCAGAGGAACTGCACCATCTGGGCCTGGGTGAGGTACTTCTTCCACCACACGGTGTTGCCGAGGCTGCTCTGGAAGTAGAAGTAGTAGGTGAAGGTGTGGATGGCGCCGTTGATGATGACACCGGTGAAGAACCAGGTCATGTTGGCCCTAGAACACGCAAGCGACGACAACCGTGTGTATGACGATCATGAAGGTCAGTTACGGGTGTAACCACGGCGTGTACACGTGAGCGCGTGTGTGTATGTGAATGTCTGTGTGTGAGTTGGCCAGCCACGCACCTGAGGAAGACGAGCGAGAGGACGCTCACGGAGCAGTGGTGCCAGACGTGGAGGACGAGCAGGGGACGCTTCCTCAGGAGCAGAATCACAGTGTCGAAGAACTCATAGTACTGCGCAGTGGGATGGAGAGAAAGAGTGATTAGACCAGACATCCGTCGGCGGGAGATGGAATTGAAAATTGATTCCATTTTTGTGTAGAGCGGAGTTCGAATGAACACCCATCTTGGGCCTTTGATTCTATCTCTCTGCAACCTCTTCTTCGATTTCGCAGGTCATTGTTGCATTTTTATATTGCGCACTACGCGAGCGAAATGGCGCAATAAAGACCGGAATGGAATGCTCGAAGGTTTGTTTGGGAGGTGTGTATGTACCTTGGAGATGTAGAAGACGACGCACCAGAACCAGAGGCGGTTGTTGAAGACGCCCTCGCGATCCGTGGAGCAGAAGAGCTCACCGAGGCCGATCTGGGGCGCCCGGACGATAAAGGCCTCGTAGGAGGCGCCGACGGCCATCGCCAGCGAGAGGACGCACAGGAAGAAGTTGTGGGCGGCAGAGATGCTCTGCACCTTGAACGGCTTCTCCCTGGTCGCCATCCACAGCTTGAGCACGACGATGGTGCTGAGGTAGGCCGTGATGGCCACCGCCGGGATGGTGTACGACAGCAGCGCGTCGTTGTGCTGCTCTACGAGCGATACCAATGCGTCCATGTTGATGATCTTGATGTCGATTATGAAATCGCTTGATCTCGTGAAATGTCGATTTCGAGCTCGATTCGAGACACAGAATCCGATGCGATTTTCGAATGCGAGAAGAGAACGGGCTTTGCTTGTGCGGTCCGGATCGGAAGCGAGAGGAGAGCGACACACACAACGCGGAGGAGAGCGAAGCGAAGAGAGGAAGCGCCCCTTTCCGCGGCTCGGCTGCGCCCACCGCGTTGCTGTCCTCCTGGCCGCACCGGGGCACTCCGAAATGAAGAGTCGACACCATTGTACGCGTGTGGCCGCACGAGTTTGCGTCACGCGAGCAATTTAGGTCAGCGCCTCTCCGCTTGTGTGGCGGCGTGGTGCACGCGAGCGCTGCGGGAGAGAAGAAGCAAGAGGGAAGAGTGTGTCTGTGTATTGAGATGAAGGAAGGGGATGTTCGTTTTCTCAGAGCATCTGGATGTAGTTGCTGGCGATATAGCCTTCGTTGCCCTGGGTGTCGATCACGAGGGTCCACGACGCGTCGGAGCTGTCCTTGACAAACACCACGGCCCCGGCGGGGAGCGACGCCAGCTCGCCCGGGTTCTCGGCGGTCCACGCGAAGAGCGCCTTGGCCTGTGGCATAGCTGGCGGGCGCGGAGGAGGTGGCGTTGCGGGGGAACCAACGCCGACAAACGAACCCGGCTGCCGTCTTGGAGGCGCCATGGTGGCTGGCTTCACCACTGGCGGAGGCGGCGTGTAGCCCGATTGCGCTGCAGGCGTAACAGGTCGCACCTGTGGCGACAACACGCCCGGCGCGGCCTGTGCCGGAGGCGGACGATAGCCGCCGCCGTTTGGTGGCGCAGCATAGGCGCGAACCGGGAGAGCGGGGGACGAAGCGACGGTGGCCATGGGTGGTCGCGGATAGCCTCCGGTGAAGGCGGGAACGGGAGCGGACGCGGGAGCGGGTGGAGCTCGTGAGGCCGTGGTGGACACAGCGTCGGAGCTGTTGTAGCCCTCCTCGCGAGGTGGGAGCGGAGGAGGTGGGGCGTTGAGGCTCCTGCTGCCCGTATCCACCGGTAGCACGGTCGTGCTCGCCTAAAGGGAGGCAGGCATGCGTTAAGAGGCTGTAAATTGGCACACACCCACAACCACGAAAGCACAGAAGCGCATCCCACTACTCACCATTTTCTGAAGAGCGAAGCGGCGGAGCTCCTCCGCGTTGAGATTGCCTGTCTGGAGGTCGCCTTGGACCATGACCTGCACGCGCACGCTGATCTCGCCCTTGACCTCCTCGCCCTGGTGGTCAGGACCACTGACGAGCGGGAACCACTTGTTGAGCTCGCCCAGGATCATCACCTCGGACATTGGAATCCTCACTTCGCCCATGTAGTCATCAGAGCCGATCCGATCCTAATGGCGTGCACAACGCAGCGCCCAAACACAAGGGCACACGGCAAGTCAGCGACGCATACACGCATCCAACACGCTTGCATGCCACCAACGTTGAATGCGCACCCAGTCCCACACCGTGATCACCAACGTAGACGACGAGAATCCTGTGCCCTTGCTGCAAGAAGAGGCCAAACGACAACAACGACAAAACAACGAGATGAGTCAACCATACGCGCACGTACATACCCTGTGTCGCACAGAGGCAGCCGTCTTTGATTGTTTTCGCTCCGAACAGAGAGAGAAATTAATTTGGGAGGACAGCAAATGGCGGAGAGCACGTTGCACGAGAGGGAAAGTGGACGACAAAGTCGCGTGTGCGTACAAGAAGAACTTCTCGTTCCAGCGCGGGTTGAGGTTCTTCATGATCTTCTTGGTCTTGTGCTTCTCGTTGCCCAGCTTCACCTTCACATAGGGGTCGCTGGTGCCTGCACGGTCATGAATTACGTCGGTATTTATTTTCGCATATAAAAATAAACATTGAAAAAAAATTAATAATGATTTTAGAAAAATAAAATAAAATAAAATAAAATAACGCGCCACCGATGGGCGCACGACCTCGAGCACAACAGAAAAAAAATATTTTAAATAGATCAAATCAAAAACAAATAAAAACACATGAGGCCAGGGGCACGAACCGCAGGAGTCTTTGACGGCGAGGTCCCTGCCCTCGATGATAGTGACGCAGATCTCATCCTCTGCCATGATCTTCTTCCCTCCCGCACGTGTGTGTTGTTCGTTCGGTTGCCTGCTGCGGCTCAGCCCCAAGGCACACGCGAAAATGACCGGACAACGAAAGTCGACAGCCGAACACCGATTCAATTTTTCACCGTCAACCTGCCTACGGCGCTGCGGTTGGTGAACAAAAATCACCAAATTGTGAATTGTTTTAAAATAAAATAAAAGATAGGGTAGCCAAGGAGAAGAGAGGGAGAGCAAGAAAGAGATGAAGTTGTGGCGACGGTCCTCGCTCGAGCGAAGCGGCAGTGCAGGAGGGCTGCTACGCGGGACTGCCGAGGTCGTACTCCTCGAGGGCCGCAATCTCGCCATCCGCGATAGCTGCGGTACGCCCTCCTTTTTTATTTATAAATAATAATTTTAATTCGTGCAGTTTATTAAGCTTTCTGTAATAATATAATTAATCTTTTATTTATTTATTTATAATCTTTAGGGACGAGCGACCCGTACTGCGTACTTAGGCTGGCCGACAAGAAGTTGTCCTCCACGGTCAAATACAAGGCACGGCCACACTTGTGCACTCACCTCACGCGCGGCGGCGTCGTGTGTTGTTCCAAGCTAACGACTCAGCCGGGCGCACGCACGCACAACGTACAGACGCTCAACCCGGTGTGGAAGGAGAAGTTCACGTTCCAAATTCATTCCGATGAGACTCTGCACTGCGATGTGTGGGACAAGGACAAGTTCCTGCGCGATGACCCGATGGGCAGCTTCACCATCAACCTCCGTGGTAAGCCTTGCGGTCTCCTGTTTCTAGTTGGCCTGTCTCTTGGCCCTACCCCGTGGCCTGGGCTGATGGTCGAGGATTGCTTGCCTCTGCTTGCGTGTGCTACGTGCGTGCGCCTACAGACTACTCGGGCACGGAGCCAGTCGACGTGTGGATTCCTCTCAAGGACGTCGAGTGTGGCGAGATCCACTTGCGGATCTTCTACCGCACCTTCGCGGACGACCTCCAGAAGAGCTTCCAGGCCATCGAGAGTACGTCTCCTCTCGCTCACATCTCCTTCGCTGCTCTCGCGCTCACCACCCAGCTGTGACGATCGCAGTGCTGCCGCTTCAAATCACGAGCTTGGTGGCTACGCCAATCATGTGGACCGAAGCCGGTACTCCACCGTCCGACCAGCGCAGCATCTCCTCCCCCATAGACTGCTTTTGCTAAGCACTGTGGTGTACACAGGGAAATGCAAGGCGGCGCTGGCCCAGCACCTGGCCTCGCTGGTGAACAGCGAAGACTGGGCTGACGTCGAGTTCATCCTCGAGGCCGACGGAGACAAACGCCTCTACGGGTGTGCAGATACCGCCGTCTTACCGCCTGGATCAGCGGCCAGCTAGCTGACTCATTGTCGACGTGGCGTGGTGTGGCGTGGTGGGGCGTGCACCTGCAGACATAGCGTGATCCTTGCGTCGCGCTGCTCCGTGTTCCAATCTACGTTGCCAAAGTCCGTCACACGCAAGAGGTCTGCAAGTCGAAAGGGCAGCAACGCCGACGTTCAGCTATCAGGCGAGTTTGGCTTCTCCCACAAGACGTCCTCGCCCAAACTAGGTGCGATTGTCTCGCTCACTCACCTCCACCTTCATCTCCACACGTTCTTAAGCTCTTCTCACACGTGAACCGTGCAAATCACAGAATCGCTCGCTGGGGTGTCGAGCAGCCGGCTGGTGCCGATCGCCGAGCTCACCGACTCTGGCTCTCCAAAGTCACGCAAGGTAACATTGTTCCTCGTCAAACAGGCGCCTCTGTGTAATGTTAGAGCTGACACGACACGACACGCAGAAGGAGAAGAAGAAGAGGGCGCGGGTGCTGGTGAAGGGTCACAAGGCGGACGTGTTCCTGGCACTGCTGCACTTCCTATACACGGGCACCGTCCCACGCGAGCCATGCTTTGGCTACACATTGCGCGAGAATGCGGACAAAGCACCGCCTGCGCACCAGAAGGTGGAACCGCCGAAGCCACCAGTCGAGTGGACCTGGTACGTTCCTACGGCGCCGCCTCTCTCACGCGCACACTCGCTCATTCGTTTCTCGTACGTACGCTCAGGCATGCGGATCCGGACTGGGCCGAGTTCGATCCGGGCATTGCCGAAGAGCTCGAGAAGGCCTACCAGCAGGCAAAGACCGCCAACGACGGTACGCCACCGCGATGCGTGCGACGCCATTGAGTCTCCAACGCTCACACTCACGCTCTGCTGCTGGTGTGTGTTGTGTGGCGTATGTTGTGTGCGATACACAGGCGCCCCAATCAGGGTGCGCGTCGACAGCGAACGCTTCGTGGAGGTGCAGGTCGCTGGCTTCCTCTATCAGAAGCGGTATGACGATGAGTCGCGCCGGAGAGAGGTCAAGCGGTATGATCCGTCAGATCCCGGTACGCCGCCTCTCGCTCCACTCACGCAACGCCTGCGCAGTACACGGCGTGGCCAAGCGGCCTGTGATTTTTGTCTTACCCGCCTTGCGGCCCTTGTACGTGACTGCTGCAGCCTCTGCGCCATCGTCATCGTCATCGTCATCGGCGCCGTCGTCCACATCCTCCTCGACACCACCACAGGACCTGGTGGCCAAGTTCAACGCGGCGCAGCTCGCGGCCAAGGAGGACCTCGACCTCCGGCTCGTCAAGCTCGCCTTTGGTACTCTCCTCGTGCTTCGGCCTCTTAGCGAGCGCGCGCTGTGGATCCAATGATGCTGACGCATCGCCACGTCGTCAGAGTACCTCGTGCCCGACGCGTTTCTGCTTCAGTGCGGGAACGCCATATCTTTTGGCGAGTACAACCTCACCGAGGTGCCCTCCTCCTCGTCCACTTCTGCGTGCACTCAAAGACTTAGCCTTGCGTCATCTTACCGCGCTCGCTCACGTTCCTCTCTGTTGCTGCGTGGGGCGTGCGTCCACACAGCTTCCTGAGCAGCTGGTGACCGATCTCAGGAACGCCATTCAGAACGCCGACTACCCTCAGGTGCGTTGGTCGTGTCGCCAGTCGTGCGCTTGAGGTGCCCGTGAGCTCCTCCTTCTCATGGCGACTAGCAGGTCACGGTGGTGGTGGCGGACGATACGGACCAATCGGTGCACCACGAAGTGTTGGCCCACCCGTGCTTCCTGGCCTTGTCGCCCTTCTTCCGGGCCATCCTGCAGAGCGGAATGAAAGAGGCCCAGGAGAAGCGCATCGAGCTCACCGAGGTCACGCGCGAGTGCTTCCTCCTCGTCCTCGAGTTCCTTCACACAGGTATGGAATGCGCACGATCCACACATCCACGCACGCGCGCACGCGCTCGCACGTCACGACTCGCGCACGAACGCACGCACGCATAACACGACGCGTATCGTCACACGGCTTCAGGTATCTTTGCGCAGTTTCCGAGTGAGTACGCGCTGGAGATGCTGCGCATCAGCGACCAGTACGACATCTCGCCGCACCTGCGCCAGATGATCGAGACCTTCATCTCCATCCACCTGCTCGACGCGCAGAACGCCATCACCATCTATCACTACGCCGTGCTCAACAACGCCGCTTGGCTCGAGGCTGCCGCCATCGACGCCATCAAGTACGTGCCGCAGCAGTGCTGCTGCGCGGCGTCGCGATGTCATCCACGTACTCACGAGACTCACGTGTGCGTCAGGCGGAACTCGATGTACACGGCGTGGATGAAGAGGAATCGCGAGGCCCTGACGACGCTCAATCCCAGCGCGCATCAGGTGATCTTTGGCAGCAGCGGCTGATCTGGCCGCGCAGCTGTCGCGCCACGGCTCTCGTCGCCGTCTCTGACAGCTGTCCCTCTGTTTCCTCTCCCTCAGGCTTTGGATACTCTTTACCCCCGACGCCCGCTCCCTCCTTGTGTGCGTGTGCGCGCATTGTGTTGCGTTGTTGGGTGTTTAGACTTTGAACTTTTGACAGCGGTGCTCCTCGTGCGTGGCTCGACACCGCACACAGCAGAACCGCGCCCTGCACTTGGTGCATGTGTAGTTGGCAAAGTATCTGCGTTGGTGCAACGACACACACGACACACGAGTCCGCTTGGAGTGAGTAACGCACAAGTCTCTGCTCTGGGAGCTCACAAAAGAGATGTGACGCAGAGGAGGGGAAGGCACTCACCCGCAGACCGAGCAGAAGTGGCGAGGCGGCAGACGCGAGGGTTCGGCCTGCACGGTGAAGTAGGTGGTGGTCTCTCCGGCGTCCTTCTCCTCCTCTGCCTCCTCTTGCAGGACTCTGTGTGTGTGTGTATGTGTCGCACACCGACCAGGCACACGGCGTGAGATGGTGCGACGTGATGGTGGTGCGATGGTAGGCGGCCACGTACCGATCGAGGTTGTACTTGCGAAGCCGTCGCAGACCCGACTTCTTTCGCTTCTTCTTCTTGGCGAACGGTCCCTCGGCTGCTTGCCTCATCACCATCACCACAGCAATCAGGAGTGAGGAACAGACAAAGAGAGAGAGAGAGAGAAAGAGAGCGAGGACGGGGTAGTGTGGTACCGTCCTCTTCGGCGGTGGCCTGTGCAGCGTCCTCCTCCGTGAAGCCAAAGTTGTCCTGTGCCCACAGACGATCGCACGAACACGTTAGCATCGCTCGTATGCGTGTGTGTGTGTGTGTGAGCAGCGAGCACGCAGGAGACGTGATGATGGTGGTGAATGGCGGTGGCACGATCTGAGACCTTCTCGAGGTTGGCCAAGTGCTGCAGCAGTTTCTTGTCCTGGATCGCGTCCATGTCTCGATCCTTCATCCTGGGCGTCATCGCCACCGCGCGACCTGGTCGTGGCCATCACGCTCTAGTGAACACACGCACAACGCACACGCGTAGGAAGACGTGCATGCACGACAAAAGAGAGGGGTTGCAGTCTGCACGAACCGGAGGAGCGCCGTCGGGTGGGAGGCGCCGTGACTCCAGCTGGGGCGAGCGCGAACTCACCCGGCTGGTACTCGTCTGCTCACGCCACGACAATGGGGGGGGGGAGTTGGTCGCAGCACACGAAAAACGGAACACAGTTGTGGGCATGCTCAGGTGGGCGTACCGTCATCTTTCCTCTTGCCGCCGCCCCTCGCTCGCTTGCCCTTCCCGCTCATCTCCCGCGTGCGAAATAGATTTAATTTTTTCATTTCCCTTACATTTCCGCAATTTTCTCGACGTTCATTGTATATGTTTCTTTTGATTTTCCTTTTCATTATGCGCGTCTTTTCCGTAGCCGCTATTGGCCGAGAAGAGGAAATGTCGAGTTCGCTCTTGCCTTGGGTCGCTTGCAGTACCCTCCGGGGAACACTCGGAACCAACAACGTAGCTGAGCGGGATGAAGGCGGCCGCTGCGCAAGAGGTGGTGGTGGTGGAGGAGAAGGTGCAGAGCGTGGAGACTTCGTTTGGGACCATTTCCGTACTGGTCCGCTCCGTTGCTCCTGCCGGCGGAGGTCACGCCACCGTCCGTGTGTTCATGGTGCAGCTGCCTCCCCTCAACCAGCCCAGCCACGCTGCAGCGTGCAGACTCACCTTCATGGCGGGGCACCACTAGGTACACGGCAACGGGTTCTGCAAGGAGCTGTGGCTGCCCACCGTGGACGACGTCACCAAGCGGCTGCGTGCCACCACCAGTGACGTGCGGCTCGAGTTTGTTGCACTCGATCTGCCCAACCACGGCGACTCAGCGGCCATCGAGTTCCCTCTCGACTGGTACACATGCCGTGTGTCGTGCGTGCGTGCGTGCGTGCGTGCGTGCGTGCGTGCGTGCGTATCTAAAGTGATGCACATCAGGTGGAAGTTTGGCAAGGTGGTGGCCGAGGTGGTGCAGAAGCTAGGGTATAGGCAGGGACAGCAGCGCAGAGACACCCTGATCGGGCTCGGCCACTCATTGGGCGCGGCCGCTCTCCTCATGGCCCAGGCACGCTTCACACTCGCTCCCCATCCCTCACCTTACGCCTTACGCCTTGCGTGCGTGCGCTCTCTGATCGCTGCAACCTTGGTGTGTGCAGGTCCTGCAACCGGGCACCTTTGACAAGGCGCTGGTGATCGAGCCCATGATCTTCCCACCGCCTATCTACAAGAGTACGTTCGCTCTTCTCTCTCTCTTTCTAACTCGTGACACTTGCATCTTGTGTGCGCACACGCGCATCGCTCATCGCTCACGCCCTGCCAGCTGAAACCCAACCGGCCTTCCTGGAGAGGACGCGACGTCGCTTCAACGCCTTCGCGTCGCGTGAGGCCGCACGCGAGTACTTTGTCTCGCGCGCCTTCTACCGTACGTGGGAGCCGCGCGTGATGACGGCCTACGTCGAGCACGGCCTGAGGCCAGACACGACGTCGTCGGACGTGCTCAAGCTCAAGTGCGACCCGGCCGCCGAGGCCGAGGTCTTCCGCGCTGGTACGTGCGAGAGAGTGCAGTGCGTGACAATCAGTCGCTGATCACCAACACCTCAACATGCCAGGCGGATACCACAACCTGCACGAGCACCTGAGCGAGATTGTGATCCCCACACGGCTGCTCTACGGCGGTGATTCCGATCAGTACCGTGGTCTCGGTCCGCTCGTTCTGCCTCGTCTCAACCAGGCACGTCTCCTCTCTGCAGAGCACGCCTAGCGCGTTGTGGTATGTGTGTCTCGGCGTGCTGAGTGCTTAGTGATGGTGGTTTCTTGCTGCGCAGGCGGTGACGACTTGGCGTAAGATCGAGGGCACCACGCACGCGTTGCCCATGGAGCGACCTGACGTCGTCGCCGACGAACTGCTCCAGCTCGTACACGCTCCCAACCTCATCTGTTCGTTCGAGCTCGTCCCACACTCACACGTGCATTGCACAATGCAGATCGGAGGCCAGCAACAGCAACAGCAGCAGAGCAAAGCGAAGCTGTGATGAGCTCTGTGTTGATGGCAAAAACGAGTGGTATTACATGTACATTGATCGTCGACGTCCCCTCTCTCTCTCTCTCTCTCCCTCCTGGTCTCTTCTCTCTCTCTCTCCTGTGCATCACGCGCGGTCGAGCCTCCTTTAGAGCTCGTCATCAAAGTAGACGGCGCCCTGCTTGGGCTGCTTGCGCTCGAACCGGTCCTGGAGGCGCTTGCGGTACCGCAGGACGACGAAGCCGCCCACCACGACCGCCACCACGACGAGCGCGGCCAGGGGCAGCACCACCGCCAGCGCGACCAGGAGGCCCGTGTTGTCCGCGATCCCGCCGCCGTCGCCGCCGTCGTGCGACGAGTCAGAGCCGAGCAGCACGCCAAGGCCGAGGCTCGGGTCGTAGTAGAGCGATGTCTCGAACGGCGGGAAGGACAGCTCGAGCACGTACTCGATCGAGTGATCGGCCGCCGAGGCCTCGATGTCGGCCGTGGCGTTGAGCAGCACGATGTCGTGTTGGATCGGGCTGAGATGGCCGTCGAGCAAGGCCACGTCAAACACCTCGACCTGCGCGGCGACGGTGTCGAGGGCCGACGTCGACACGAGCGGCAGGTAGTAGGTAGTCATGTTGGCCCGTGGCGTGTGGTTGCGTCGGATCACCCCGCAGCCGCCGCGCGTCGTGTTGAACGCGTGGCCCGACGTCAGCAGGCCCTTGAGCTTGTAGCGCAGCACGAGAGGCGCTCCCATGGCCGCGGGCATGGGAGTCGGCGTCGGGTGGTGGTCATCGTCATCGGCAGCAGAGGGCGAGGGAGAAGGCGACGGCGACGGCGATTGCTGGACGGAGCCAAATAGGCCTCCGTTGGAGAGCGCCGCCGCGCTCGACGAGGTGAGGTTGATCGACCACTTGAGCGAGCTGGCCGCGATGGCGAAGCTGAGATTGGCGAAGCTCGCTGGCCGTGCTCTCTCGTGGAACGTGTAGGCCTGCTCGAACGTCGTAGAGTTGTCCAGCTTCGCCGTGTAGACGTAAGTCAACGGCTCGCTCGTGCTCCCTCCGCCATCGCCGCCGCCGCCGCCGCCTCCGGTGGAGTTATCGGCATGAGTGGCGTTGATCACGCTAAGGGTGAAGCCGCCCAGATCTCCAGCAGGCACAGACACGTTGCCGACCTGGATGTCGGTAAAGCTGGAGGTGACGGAGACGTGCACAACCGCCGACGGTGACGGGCTCGGGCTCGCAGTCGCAGTCGTGCTCGCTAAGGGACTCGGAGTTACTCCGCCATTGTCAGTCGGCTGCGGACTTGCCTCGGAACTCGGCGCAATGCTCGGCATCGGCGTCGGCGTCGGGGTTGGCGCTGCAGCTGCAGAAGTGATGAGCGCCAGAACGTCTCTTGCGGATGACTACACAACATCGAACATAAACGGTGGAGGACTACGTACAGGTGATGGGTGCGGAGATGTCGACCACGGGCGCGCTGTTGTTGAATGTGGTGGTGACGTTGGCCACGATGGCCGTCACTTCAGGCGCTCGGCTGGGCGACGGCGACGAAGTCGGCGATGTGGAAGGCGTCGACGAGGGTGTGGTGGAGGGCGACGGCGACGGACGGATCGCATGGCAGCCGTCCAGCTGCAGCACGGTGGTGACGTTGGAGCTCTCGAGAATCCACACGCCCTCGGTCGGCATGTAGTGCGCCACTCGGTTGACACGCACGGAGATGGAATCGAGCGGATCGGCCGCCAGGGCGTCGGACACGACGTCAACAGCCAGCGTTGAATCGACCGCCGCCGTGAGCACTAGCCAATAGGGGGTGTTCGCGCCCGGCAGGCGCGCTCCTTTGGCGATGGTGGAGTTGAACGTGTAGACCGTCGAGACCGGCGTCGTGTCGTTATCGCTGCTGCCGGTGACGCTGAGCACATTCACGCCCGTCACTTCGAACGTGGTATCGGGCACGACGTCGCCTGGAAGACCAGCGTTGTCGCTGTAGAATCCGGCCGAGGCCAGCGCGCTGTCATCTGATCAGGAGCAATCGGTTAGTGCGTGAACATGGTGAACGCAAGCGCTGCAGTGAACATGGTGAATGCAATAGCTGAAGTGTGAGCGAGAGAGAGAGAGAGAGAGTTACTTTGAGTGGCTGCCAGACGAACGGTGAACGACTTAACGCGGCTGTCCTCGTAAACACGAACGCGCTGCGCGATGGAGTTGAACGCCAGGCCGTACGCTGGGCCGGTGCTCAAGTAGGTGCTGGCCAGCCGGTCACAGATCACTGGCGACGGCGAAGGTGACGGCGTGACCGATATTGAGGGCGTGGGGCTGGATGTCGGCGTACGCGACGGCGTTGGCGAGGGCGACGGCGTCGGACGGATCGCGTGACAGCCGTCGAAGCTCACGGCCGCGACTCTCCCCGTGTCGACGTAGCCGCCTCCCTGGCCGTCATCGACCTGAAGCGCGCCCAGCACGATGGGGTCTTGCCACTGCGCCTCAACGGGGCCGGTGACGTCGACCGCCAAGCCCTGGGGCTCGCTAGCGGTCACCACGAGCCAGTAGATGCCCGAGGCGAGCCTCACGCCCGGCAGTCCGAGCTCGGCGTCGAACGTGTAGGCCTCGGACTGCGTCACGTTGTCGATCACCACGGGGCTGATAATCGTCGCCGAAACGTTGAAGCCCGCCGCGCCGCTCACGACTTGGCCGGGCTTCTCTCCGTCGTCGACGTGCAACGCCGCCGCGGACAGAGTCGTCTCGTCTGTGCATCACCATAAGTGAAGTTGGTTAGTAGCGCACAACAATTACGCTCACTGGGACAACAATTAATGAACGCTCATCAGCCAATCGCTTCGCTCCATGGAATGTCCACATAAGGCGAGAACTGGATCGGATGCGTTGTGACAGCCAGAGCGGCACGGCCGCGGTTGGTGGGAGAGGCGTACTCTGAGCGGATAAGCGGATGGTGAACGAGCGAATGGTGCTGTCATCGACAACTTGGAGCCGCTGCGCGGCGAGCGGGAACTCGACCGCCGCTACGACGCTGGCCGTTTGAGTGTTGTCTATGAGAGTGCCGCAGATGAGCGGCGAGGGTGACGAGCTGGGTGTAGGCGTGGGCGTCGTGGACGGGGTGTTGGAGGGCGACGGCGTGGGCGTGGGCGAGCTCGAAGGCGTCGGTGTCGGCGTAGGCGAAATAGAGGGCGTAGGCGTCGGCGTGCGCGACGGTGACGGCGACGGCGTGCCCGAGGGCGTGTTTGATGGCGACGGCGAGCTGGACGGTGTTGCGCTCGGGGACGCTCGCGCGGCGTGGCAGCCATCAAGCGTAATCATCGCCGTGCGGCCGTCGCTCAGCGTCCAGCCGGGCGAGATCCTGAGCTCTCCCAGCGTTATCGGCCACGCAGAGTCGGGCACCTGCACGTCGTTGGTGACGCTCAGAAGCACGGTCGAGGGCAGGTTCACCACCAGCCAGTAGGTCGTGTTGGCCGCAAGCCGCACTAGCGCGTTTGGGTTAGTAGCGTTGAACGTGAAGAGCAGCGCGTCGTCCTCGGTGTCCACGCCGGGCCCGCCGACCACAAACGAGCTGTTGGCCAGCGCCACA
>CDFA01017845.1:0-10816 GCA_000826305.1 Acanthamoeba healyi
ATCGAGTCTCGCTGGGATCAATCAGGCTCCTTGGAGATCAGCCTCTCCGGCGCCAACGCCAAAGGTACGACAACACTACTCCCCACAACGCTCTCTCGCACTTCACACTCATCCGATCCATGACAAACAGATGTGCGCGGCGCACGGCTCAAGCGGTCGCGGCGTACGTCCGAAGGAGCCAGCAGCAGCGATGACACCTTGGATAGCAACGCTGACGAGTTCAACAGCAACGTCCAAGACGACGACATCAACTGGAACGAGCTCGTGGCTCCGGTGGAAGACGTCGTACGCTTGATGACTGTAGCTGTGGCCCCGCTAGCCCCAGGCGAAGACAAGACGCGAGTGGAGATGCTCAACCTCATGTTCCCCGGTGGGTACGGGCTCGAGGCCATCAGCGACCAGGGACAGGTCTACCGGCTATGCCATCGCGACTCACTCTCGCGCTATCACTACCGGAGCCGCCGCCTCGAGGATTCGGCCGCCACGGCCGCAGCTGGGGAGGGAGGTGAGGAGGAGACTCACTACTACAAGCTGCGTGGCCAACGCGTTGCCGGCGCGTCGTGGTGTGTGCATGCCACACTGCGCCGACTGCATGAGATCGACGGGCCTTCAGCACAAGGAGCTCCTTGTCGCCGCTCTTCCACCGGCGCCTGCGTCAGGTCAGCCGGGGCGTCTTCGTCGTCGTCTTCTTCGTCGTCAAACACCGAGTTGATGGATGAGAATTTAGTGGTGCGCAACCGGACGAGGAGGATCTTACCGGGAAGGGACAGCCTAGGGACACGACCCGCTTTGATCATGCGACTTGCCTACAAGGGACTGCTCGGCTCGTTCACCGACCACTCGACGCTCTTGGACTGGGCGCGGTTCATCCCGTCCTTTGTCCGGCGCTTGAGCAGCGGGCGCGCGACGATGCCGGTGACCTACAACGCCAACTGCTTCTACGAGCTCTCCATCACCAAGCAAGAAGCCGAGGCTTGGGTCAAGGGCTTTGGCGAGATGATCGTGGACTCCCAGCTGGTGGCGGCTGCACACCCCGACCCGGCGTGCCGGATCAGCGAAGCCCAGTGGTGGGGATTCTACCGTCACATCATCATGGCTCTTCCCTCGAGCGGCCTGGCCTTCCCGGCTATCGCGGGACTGCCCGGCTATGGAGTGGGAGTCAATGGTGGGATGGCCAAAGAGGTGGTGGCGCACGAGCTTGGCCACAACCTGGGCCTGAACCATGCCAACATGGCCAACACGGCCGTCATGAGAACACCGCTCGAATACGGCAACACGTACGACATGATGGGCGCGCCCTACTACGAATCCAGCAGCTTCCTCGCTGGCTTCCAGGACGGGCTGGGCTGGATGGGCGTCAACAACAAGGTGAGCTACCCCAACTACCCCTACGACGACGAACTGAGCAGCAGGCTGGCCGGCAGCAGCGAGCCAGCCTGGACGGCGAGCCACCGCTTGGCCGACATCGAGGCCGAGAACGAAGCCAACACGCTCGAGACCGTGCGCATCCCGACCGCGCAAGCCACCTACGGTCACTTCAACAGCTGGGCCTACATGAACTGGTTCGCGCGAGCAACAGGTCAGATACGGCAGGAGGTGTTCCTCACCGAGGAGGCTTTGGATATACAGTGGGACGGACAATCCTTTGACAGGATCAGGTTCAGCGGTGGCTACATCTACGACGCCGCGCCTGGCACGCTCACGCTGCGTGACGCCACGGTGAGCGCGTCGGCGCCCCTCGTCTATGGCATGGGCGGGCTTGCGCCGGTGCTCATCGAGATCCCGAGCGTGCCCTCGGCGGCGGACACTGGCGCCGTGGTCAAGATCACTCGGCTCCGGCCCAACGGAGAGCGCATCGAGGGCCGAGGCTGCGCGCGGGGCTTCGGTTGCGAACCGTCAGCCGAGGCGGTGCCCGTGCAGGCTTGCAACACGGCGGTTGACTACCAAGGCACGAATGTGGTGCTGCGAGTTGCCTCGTCATCAACAACAGCGCAGGCGGTGACCATCTCGGTGAGCGGGTGTCGGTCGACGGAAGTGGGCGTGTTCCACAGCGAGTTCCCCGTGGGCCAGCTCCTCTACGGGAGTCCTCCGCGCGTGCGCGCCGACGACACCACCGTGGTAACTTCGCTGCTCGCCGCCGATCAGGTCATCGAGGCCGGCGTGGGGCCAACCGAGCCTCTGTGGCTGGCTGTACGCACGAGCCTCGTAGGCGGCAGCAGCGCGCGGTGCCTCTCGGCGACGCCCATCCGCGTGACACTCACCTGCGCCGCCGCGGTGCCCAACACGAAGCGCAGAATCAAGTTCGGCAGTACTGGGGCAGAGTACGTGCTTGACAATCAATTCTTCGAGTATGCAGGGCCCAAGCTTTGGGTTATGAACTCGGTGAGAGGCGAGGACCGGCTCTTCTACGACGCCACCCAGCCTGCGAGACTGGTGTGGCGTACGATCTCCTACTCCAAGTGGAACGCCAACACGCAGTACAGAGAGTGGATGACTCCGATCGAGGACCGCGCGGCTGTCCGGGTCACGTCACCGGTCGAGTGGAACGGCATGACGCTCTATCCCGGCAAGGCGCCGGCGGTGGTACGTCACGTGTGCCCTCGTGCCATGTGGGAGCCAGCGCGGGACATGTGTTCGGCGTGTCCTGACTTCATGGACACCGACAACGCCGGCGCCACCTCTATCTCCGAGTGTCGCTGTCGGCCGGGCTCGGTGCGCGTCGATGCCAGCGACATCACCCGCGGCTGCCGCCAGTGTCCGGCCGACACCTACTCCTCCGAGGACGCACTGAGCTGCGTGGCGTGCCCGTGGTATACCTCGAGTCCGCCCGGCAGCGCGCTCATGGTCAACTGCAAGAACAGCAGGCCTGCCTGGTGCAAGAGGCTGTACATCACCGGCCTCGGGCCAGTGTTGGCGTTCTTGGGCCTTGAAGACAGCGGCCAGATCGACGGCGTCTACACGTGGGACGGCTACGACACCCTGTGGAATGCACCGCGCTATCGGCTCGCTCGTGGACTGGACCTGTGCGTGGCCATGGGCAGACGCGGAGGCTACACACAGGCCGGCTGGGTGTGGCAGAGCTGCAAGGAGGACCGCCTCGCTCTCGGTGACCTGGGCGGGGTCACGACGATCGCCACCACCAAATGGGACCCTTTGGAGCAACTGACGCTTCCGAGCGATCTCTATCTCCTAACCAACAACGAGACCTGGCAGGAGTGGCCCGCTGACCCCTCCTCTAAGGCCGCCAAGCCTGCCATCGTATGCGTGGACAACGGATGGCCGTCGCCGTCGCCTTCGGCCTCGCCTTCGCCATCACGCGCCGCCTCGCCTTCGCCGACGCCTTCGCTCGTCCCGTACGCACCCAGCTGCAGGACCTTCACGCTCTCCGGCTTCTCTCCGTCCATGCCCGAAGACCCCACCACCAACGCTCGCGGCTTGCTGCTCAACGGCTACTACGAGTGGGACGGCCTGACGCCGGCCGCGGGCGAGCAGCCTCGCTACCGTCTGGTCTCTGACACCGTGCCCCAGATCTGCCTCATGACGGGCTGGGACGTCGAGGTGTGGGCGTGGCGCACGTGCTCGGGCGAGGCCCCGGACTACCTGGGCTTCGCTGTGTGGTGGAACCGACCGCCCAACACCTTTGACTCCGGCGCTCCCTGGCTCTACCTGTCCCTCACCGGCGGTGGCTCGCATTGGCTTGATGGCATGGGCAATCCGATCGTCGTGTGCAATCCGAACGACATCGTGTTGCCATCGGGCGCCGCCGTGCCGACAACCTCGCCGTCACCCACGGCGTCGACCTCTCCTTCGCCGACGCCGATGAGCATGCCCATGCGCCTGCAGATCACTGCCGCCGCGGGCTACGCGCAGCCGGCCAACCTCGCCGCGGACATCCCGCTCGGCATCTACACCTCGCAGGCAGGCAGTCGCGCCAGCTCGTTCGCGCGCGTCTACGGCCGCGAGGGCATGTACTTCGCGTGGCACTCGTCCTCGCGCATGTGGGGATTCACCCAGCGACCTGATCTCGATGGCACCGAGCGCTGGGCCGTGCTGCCCCAGCAGGCCGTTCCCTTGGAGGTGCCATCGGGCCTGGTGACCGTACGCCTGTTCGACGCCACGGCCAAGTCGTTCAGCATCCCCGCGACGCTGCTCTTTGCCGTCCCAGACGAGTCGCCATCGGCTAGCCCAGAGCCGCCGAGCTTCAGTTCGTCCCCGACTCCTGATGCATCAGCGGCACCTTCTGCAGCAGCGTCATCAACCGCGACGACCACTCCGTCGAGCTGGCCAACACCGTCGGCATCATCATTGCCGTCGCCGTCGCCGTCGCCGTCGCTGTCGCCTTCGCCTTCGCCGTCCTCCACACCGTCGGCATCACCGTCCTCTTCGGTGTCTACTTCCCCGTCGTGGTCCAGCTGGCCTACGCCATCGCCATCGTCTGTCAGTGCTTCTGTATCGGCGCAGGCATCATCTCCACCGTCGCCGTCGTCATCGGCGTTGCCGTCGCTGTCGTCATCGGCGTCTTTCTCGTCTGAGCCGTCGGCATCTGCATCGGAGTCGGCGTCTCCGGTATTGTCGGCGTCTTCGTCACCGTCTGAGTCTTTCTCGTCAGCACCGTCTGCATCGGTATCGGCTTTGACACCATCACCTTCGGCCACAGCGTCAGCTTCGGCGTCTGCTGCAGCGTCACCATCTGAACCACCATTGGTATCCGCATCGGCGTCAGCATCTCCGTCGGAGTCGGCGTTGCCATCAGCTTCTTCGTCACCGTCGGAGTCTTTCTCGTCAGCACCGTCGGCATCGGCAACAGCTTCTCCCTCTCCACCATCGGCATCGGCGTCTGCTTCGGCGTCGGCGGTGGCAACCTCGCCATTGGCGACGGCTTCTCCCTCCTCTGCTCTGGCTTCGGCATCAGCCTCTGCTTCGGCGTCGGCGTCGGCTTCGGCTTCGTCATTGCCAAGTGTCTCACACAGCGCAGTGCCTTCAACGACACCGACGGTGAGTGCGACCGCGGCTGCCAGCAGGACAGCAAGTGCAAGCGCGACACCAACCACCACATCAGTCGGCGCTACCACGCCCACTGCCTCCCCGACCACCACGATTGCGCCCACTCCATCCCGGTCGGCTACACCTAGCGGAACCAGCGCGATGAGCTCTTCGCCCTCAGCCTCTCCCACTGCCTTGGTCAGCAGCTCCAGCTCCAGAAGCCCAACTCCGACTGCGGCGGGAGCTTCGGCAAGTGCAACCATAGCTCCGGGCACTCCGAGCGGCACGCCCATTGTCAGTGCCAGCAGGACAGCAAGCGCGAGCCCAACCACATCCATCGCGACCACGCCAACCGCCACCACGTCGTCGTCCACCACGGCGTCGCCAAGTCGCAGCGTCGCGACCTCGCCCAGCGCAAGTGCGACGCCATCGGTGTCATCTGCGAGCACATCGGTCGCGAGCACGCCAACGTCCACCACGTCGCCGACGACATCCACCATCACCAGCTCGTCACCAAGCAGAAGCGCTTCGCCCAGCTCGACATCGACGCCCACAGCCACACCGACCACGACATCAACTGTCATCAGCCCAACAACGAGCCCAAGCGCGTCGATGAGCTCTGTGCAAAGTCCGAGCGCCAGCGCGAGTGCATCAAGATCTCCTACTCCCACGCTCACTCCTACCACGACCATGGCTTTGTCTTCATCTTCTCCAACCACGACCAGGGCGGCGACCGCGACCGCGACACCAACGACGACGATGGGATCCTCCAACTCCCGAACTCCCACCGCCACCGCAGCTGCTGCGTCGGCCACAGCGTCTCTGTCGCCGACGCTCTCCCGGTCACCCACCAGCACGCCCAGCAGCAGCAGCACCCGTAGCTCCAGCAGCTCACCCACTGCAGCGCCTGTCTCGGTGACGCCTGGCCCACAAACGGCAACGCCATCAGCCTCAATCAGCCGAAGCGGTTCGCCCAGCCCGACGAGATCAGCCACGGCCAGCTCCTCCCCAGCCTCGGTGGTGGCAGCCGAAGGTAACAGCGACGACGGCATGAGCCCTATGGTGGTAGGCGTCGCAGTCACGGTGCCCATCGTCCTGATCGTGGCTGCGTTGGTGAGCGGCGTGGTGGCGTTTGCGTTGTGGAGGCGCAATTCGTCGACGCCGCCACGAGCTCTCCGGCGTCCCACACTGGAGGCGGCCAGCGGCGGTTCGACGCCACTGTATGACCTGCCTGGTGGTGGTGGAGCTGCGATGCACCAGATGACCAACGACCTCTACCATCCGCAGGCATCAAACTACCAGGCTTCCTGGTGATCAATCTCGTCACTTTCAGTTCCACAATACAAAGAATTACCAGTTGTTCCTTGGCCAAAAGAAAGCGTCGCCTGCCTGCTCCCACATATTAAAACATGGTGCACCAACATGGTTCACCATTCTCGAGCTCAGTTGTGTGCATCCACTATTTGGGAGTCTGTGAGAGACGCATTCGACACGACGTCTGTGAGAGAAGCATTCTTTTTGCTCACGATGTGTGGTGCACCATGTTTAATATGTGTGAGCAAAAAGAATGCTTCTCCGCTACCGGGAATCGAACCCGGGGCGCCTGGGTGAAAACCAGAAATGTTACCGACTACACCATAGCGGACTGTTATTAATTATGACGGACACTTACTGTTGGATGCGCTTCTCAAAATAACGTTTCAAAAAAAACGATTTGTGTCAATGAAGATGAGCGGTACAGTTCAGCGTTCTGACGGTCCACTCGGTGCCGCGGAGCGTGAGCTCGCTCGTGGCGGTGTTGCTCAGCTCAAAACGGAACAGCTTCGAGTCAGTGCCGAGCACGCGACGAAGGAAGCACCTGATGCCGCCGGCGCACACCACACATCGTGAAGGAAGCAGCGTCACTACAAGGCCGACACCAACCGCAGACGTGCATCGCAGACAGGCATCAGACAGGAACTAACCTCAATCCGCAGCCGTGGCTGATGATCGCCACCTTGAGCTCGCGGGGCTTGCGCGGCTCTCCGTTACGCTCCGCCTCCTTGAGGCTCTGCTCCTCCTCCTCCGCAAGGAATCGTTGATAGAGCGGAAGAACGGTGGAGTCGAAGAAGGCGTGCATTCGCTCCTCGACCTCCTTCTCCGACTCGCCGCCGGGCGTCCTGTAGTTGAACGGATCGGCCAGGTAGTTGGCCTTTGTGTGTGTACGCACACACGGCAGCGATGAGGACACGAGTGTTAGCGCACGAGTGAGGCGAGGCGATGCAAGGAGAGAGAGAGGACGGTACCAACGTCTCGCCCACAAAGAGCTTATGCGCCGACTGGCCTTCCCACTCGCCTCGGAAGATCTCCACGATGTCTGGCGAGATGGTGATGGCCGTCTCGATCCCGGCCTCGGCACAGCTGATCTTTAAGTGGAGCGGATCAGCACCACACACTTACGCGAGCACGCAAACCACACGCACTCGTACACCCCGCTCTCGTCATCAAGCAAACACAGCGTGCCCACGGAAACACGACAAGCATGGGCGACAAAGGCAAAAGAAGACAGTGCGCAAGTGCGCAAGTGTCGAGTGGGAGGACGCAGACCTTGGCCGTGTCGGTTGCGCGGACGGCCTCAGAGGCGAAGACGTGGTCGAACACGACGCCATGCTCTCGCCAGTACTGCCCGAGCTTCTGCGCCTGCTTCTTGCCTGTCGACGCACCACCACAGCGAGACCAGAGTGATGATGGGGGGTGATGAGCAGAAATGAAGATTAGTTTTAGTTTGACCATTCAAAAATGGGCCGTGAGTACCCTTGTCGGTCAGTTGGACGTGGTTGTTGCGACCGATGGCATGGATGAGGTTGGTCTCGGCCTGCGCGTGACGCACCAGCACCAGTTTCAACATCGTTGCGTCTGGCTGAGTCGAGCGACGGAACAAAATCTCTCCGACCGCGCGATGCGTAAATGTCACCCACCCGTGACGTCACGCCACTGAGGAGGGCGTGGGGCCAAGGCGTGGTTACGTTCCCACCAACGACAAGCCTCCCTCCCTACGGGATGGAAGTGATGACCAACGATTGTCTTGATACGGTGTAATACAATCTTTTATCGTCGTGGTACTGCGACAACTGTGTTGTGTGTGAGTGTGTTGTTGTTGCTGTTGTGTTGGGGGCTGACCCCATGGGGTGGTCGATGCCCCTTCTTCGCTATCCTCGGATCATCCGGCGGACGTTTCAGAAGCCCAGCGCGGGAAGGGAGAGGATGGGATCGGACACGATGTCGTCGATCGACCAGCACGCCCAATATGAGCTCCCGTCGTTGTCGCCGCCCATCGCCTCCTCTTGCTTGACCATCGTCTCGTCGCCATCCCTTGTCGTTGTCGTCGTTGTCGTTGTCGTTCGCTTGTCGTCGCTGTCGAAGCTTCCCATCACGGCGCTCGGTCTCGTCTCCTGCGCCTTGGCAAACTTGGGCAGGAGGTCGATCGCGTCCCACGACTCGAAGCCCATCCCGCTGCTGGTCGTGGCATCACCGCCGCCGCCGCCAGCCACCACGCCAAAGTCGATCGACGGCGAGCCGGTGTAGCCAGCAGCAGCGGCCTCGTCGTCCTCCTCTCCCTGTGAGTCTTCCCCGTGCGCGTTGTCGCTGCTGCTGCTGCTTCTGCTCCAGCTGTCCTGACAGTCGTGGAAGTTGAGGAAGTGGCTCACGTCAAGCCCTTCGTTCGACTCGAACAGCGCGTCGAGCGCCTCTCCGCTCCCTAGAGCGCCACCGGCGTCGGTCTCCACCGCTTCGTGCTTGACCAATGGCTGGTGGGCGATAAATTGTGTGGATGGCAGCACGTGCGTGGATGCGCGCAGGTCCCCTGTTGGTGTTGTGTGTCCCTGTACTGCTCTGCCCAATGGTGCAACGGTGGCTGTAAGGTCGTGGACGGACAGGGCGAGCGAGTCTTCGAAGCCGCCCACAGAGTCGGCGCGGTCGTTGTCGGCGTAGTAGCTCGGCTCGGGCTTGATCCCGAGGCTGCTCGCGAGCAGGATGGTGGCGTCAAGCGCCGGCGGAGCTGCGGCGTCCACGTCGGAGTCAAATTTGCAGTACTGCTTATAAGTCCGAAGCTTCACGTCGTAGCGCGCCCTCGACCCACTCGGCCGCGCCGGTGCCCTGGCCCTGGCTCGCGCGCTCGTCGCGCTCCTGCCCGATGAGGCTCTCCATTTCGACCAGGAGCTCCTTGAGGTACCAGTCCAGCCGGACCTTCTTCTCGCGCTCGGTCGCCAGCTCCTCCTGGAGGCGTATCCACGAGGCCTGCTGCTTGGGCGAGAGGCGCAGCTTCCTTCGCTTGACGGGGAGGCTCGCCGCTCCGCCAGCGGTAGTGAAGAACGGCGAAGTGGCGCCGGTCGAGTTTGTCGGGGACGAAGGCGAAGGCGGTACGTCTCTCTGTCTCTTCATTTTAGTTTGTATGTGTGTTCGAGTGCGGGCGGGCGTGTGTGCTGAGTGAGTGAGGAGCGCAAGTGCGAGCTCAGTGAGCTAGTGTGAAGATGTTCCGGAGAAGAGCGAGCGCGACGAAGGGGTGGGTGCGAGGGTAAAGATAACAGACAAATAACAGTCGCCTCCGGCGTTTTGAACCGGTGCGTGTGTGGCTTTCGGAGTCATACAACTGCTGAACGGGTCCCGCGGAGTATCCTCAAAGCAACGCGCCAAGGTCGTTGTGCATGACTCATACACGTGCAGGAGCGCACAAGGGGCCGTCCACCAATGCCGACAGACAGGCGGTTGCACGCCGTGCGCTAGGTTGCTTACGTAAGGTCGCTAGCTCATGCCGATTGGCCGATATCATCTCCCGATCCCGCTGTGGGCCGCACACGCGCAGGCCACCGTGAGGCGGGAGGACGCCGGCGTGTGCTGAGCGGGGCGAAAGAGAGCTGCGCGAGCAAGAAGGGAGGGACCGCGCTCCAGCCAAACGGATGCTGTAGTGTGACCGGAGGGAGATGGATACACCGCCACCGACCTCCGCCAGCTCACACGCCGCACAGTGGCTGTGGTGTGGTCCTGTGCTGCGCGGGCCAAGGGGGGGATGTGTGGTTTCCCTCGTGCAACACCGAGGCGCCGCTGTGGTCACAGTCGTGGGGATCCTTGGCTCGCCTGTGCGCGGGCTGGGTGTCGGCTTGCTGCGTGGCGGGAGGGGGCGGTGCCTTCAGGCCAGGAGGGCTTCGTCAAACTCGCGCCGGAGGTGCTTGGCGTACTGGTCGCTGGTGAAGAGGAGCTGGCCGTTGGGCAGGAACGTGTGCAGGAGCATCAGCATCTCCTCGGGCTTGTTGAGGAGCTGTCGCGCGTGAAGGCGCGGCCATGTACACGCAATTGACCGATCAGTCCACGTACGCGCAACGCCAAGAACAATGACTAGCGCAGAGCGATGCCTCTGTCTCACTCACTCTGTACCTCCTTGGGCTTGGCCAGGATGCTGGGGCTCTTGAACTGCTCCACCAGAATGGCCGCGAAGTGGGTCAGGAAGTTGGCCGCCAGGTACTGGTTCTCATCGACCTCGCACACAGCCACCAGCGCCACCCTGAGTTGTGTGGTGGTGGTGGACATCAGGTCCCGTGGAAAGAGAGGCCAGACGCTTACGATGGCGAGCTTGTGCGAGGTCGCGCCATGATGGCGCCACGCGTGCGGCCACACTCTCGCTCACGTGCAACAACACTCACACACTCACACGAGCGGCGAAGAGGCAGAGGAAGAGGAGGGCGGCGTCGGCGGTGGAGCGAGCGTACTTTTGCACCTGCCTCCACAGCACGACCTTGGGCTCGGCAAACAGGCCCGCCTCCGAGCCCAGCCGCAGCGCCCCTTCGATCCGCTCCGCCTT
>CDFA01017860.1:0-22622 GCA_000826305.1 Acanthamoeba healyi
ACATGCGCGCACATGCACAACGAAGAGAGGACAGGAGATCTCACCTCGCGGATTGTCGGTCATCTCAAAGTTGCCCAAGTTGACGAATCGATCTGATTCGCTCCCCAATTCAGTGTCCTGAAGCTTCTTCATGGCCTCGCTCGATATGATCACCTGCCCGCCATTCGTGATCGCCGTGATGCGGGCCGCGGCGTTGACTACGGGCCCTATGTACTCTACACGCCTTGTCTTGGGGTCTTTGATCATGCGCGGAGTGCCGACGTGCACGCCCATGCGCACGCGAAGCCCTCGGAAGATTGCCCTAAAGGTGCCCCACCACGTTAACACCAATATTGCTGACGCGACACTGGAAGTGAGCGCGGCAATGCATTTAGGTAACGTACCTCTCTTTGATCTCGTCCCACTCCTCCGCGGCTCCGGGGTGCTCGATCAAGGCTTCAGGCCAGTCGGCACACTGTACCAGTGCCAGCTGCGCCTCCATGCACCACTCCACCGCGTCCGTCGTGCTTCCAAATGCCATGCAGAACGAGCCCTCTCCGCTGATCCTATCACTGCATACACGGAAAAAACCGAACCGAAGCTAAGAACGAGATAATCCAGCAGGCATAGACATGGGAGGAGGTAGGTGGCGGCGATGGTGGTGGTGGTAGTAGTACCGGAGGAAGATGACTTCATAGCCTCGGTGCTTCTTGAGCACGTCGCGCAGAATGCTGTTGTGTAGAATGGTGGCGTCGCGCATGGCCTCGGCATTGAATTCCCAGAGCGACGCCGAGCGAGTGATATCTGAGAACACAATCGTCACATCACCCTCTGGCGGCCTGATACCGCCAGTTCCCGTGGCCTGCAGCTCGTCCGAGCCCTTAATATCTGTACGTGTTGCAGGAGCTCACTTTCAGCCGATGTGCTGGTGGTGGTGGTGGTGGTGGTGGTCGTCTCTACGTACCACTGCTGGAGCTGTGACTGCTGTTTGAGGAATGTGTCCTGAACGAGCCCATCTGGTGGTCGGAGAAGCTACTCGACGAGGTGGTCGACGTGCTAGTGAGCCAATTCTCTCCCATGGCACTAAGTCTAGTCATCGCTTCCTGTGTTTGTTTGGTCGTCGCAAAGAAATCGTCAGCCAAGCTCAACGTAACATATACACACATTCTTGGTCATGCTTGGTGAGGATGGAACTTGTACGAGGAACGAAGGTCGAATGACAGGATCTGCATGCCAAGCGGTGCGCATCAGTTCCTTGTACTCCTCGGGGATCGGCTCTGCCTCTTCTTCGGTTTCTCGGGGAATGGGAGGCCGAGTGTGGTCTCTGATCACTGCGACCGCGATCGCCGCTGGCCTGTGGATGCCACGACGTGCATAAGCTTACATATATAAAGATATAAATCGCGATTAAGAGTTTAAATCAGCAGTGGTCCACGTACGTCATGCCGTTGTAGGGCTGCTGCCTAGTCAACAACTCCCACATGATGATGCCGAATGCGTAGACGTCAGCGAGCATGTAGTCGACGTCCATTGCCTCGTTGAGGACCTCGGGCGCCATCCAGTGAATCGAGCCCTGGGCAACCCGCTGATCTCCTCGGGCAAGCTGCTCCTTGGACTGCGTGAGCCCAAAGTCACTCACCTGATCATCAACATGTGCACAATTTAGGGTTAGAATAATCATGAATCATGGACTCCCGGGTCAACCGGGTGAGCTTCGTCATCCGTGGTTGCATGAAGATGTGACGGCAAGGTACCTTGAGGTTCCACTTGTTGTCGAGCAGGAGATTGAGCGACTTGAGGTCGCGATGCACGATGCCCGAGGAATGTAGGAAGTGCATGCCCTTGGCCGCTTGGTATGCGATCTTGACCTTGAGCGAGAACGGAATGTTTGGCACCAATTCGTTGTGCAGCAGCTTTGTGGGTCACGACGACAAAACAAGCAGTTGGTTAACATTCAATCATGATCAGGTTACGATTTCGAGAGGTCATCGGCTTGGCGTACGTCATAGAGTGATCCAAGCCCCATAAACTCCATTACGATGAACATCTTGGGCGGTTTGGTGCACGCTGCCATAAACAGGACTACGTTGGGATGGCGCAGCGAGGTCATCACCTTCACCTGCGTGGGTGAAAAGTTTTGTGGACCCCGATTGAAACGTTTCGAAGTGTTAGATGAGAGGACTAGAGATAAAGAATGAAAAATGTGAGAGATCGAAGCAGCGTTTACCTCCTCCTTGAAGCTTCGCTCGAGTTCCTTGGTGGCTGCCGACGAGCTGGCGGGGAGGAGAATCTTCACAGCTACCTCGGTGCCCTTCCACACTGCCCTGTGCACTGTGCCGTAGCCGCCGGTTCCCAGTTCCTCGCCCACTTCCAGCTCGTCCAAGTCCACCTCCCACTCGTCCTCGTCACGTCCCCGGGAGCGGAGCCACACGATCAGTCCCACGACGATCACCACGATGATCAGCGCAAGGACCGCTGGAACAAGCGTGCCAAGGAGGGCGCCGAGGAGCACACTCGAGTCGCTGCTTGACTCTTCGGACTCGCAGTAGGAGCCCACGTATCCGGCGTCACACTCGCACTGGCCTGACAGAGAGCAGATGCCGTGGTCCGAGCACACGACGCCTTGGCTGACGCATGGTGCAAATGTACTCAGGGGCGTGTTGTCGCAGGTCGCGCTGGTGAGCAGCTGAGCCAGCTTGGCCTTGGCTTCGGGATGATCAGGAAGAGACAGCGAGTTCCTGTGTACAAACGCGTGTCGAAAGAGTCAGTGAGCGCTCACTCTGACTTGCAACACTCGTGTGTCGTGTGCGTGAGTGAGTGAGTGAGTGTGTGCGTGCTGTCGCAGTGCGTACTCATTAGCAAGGCTGAGAGCATCGTTGTAGGTCTGCGACCAGTAGATCAGGTCGACGAGACTGCGTCCTTTGTTGCAGTTGGTCATTGACTTGGTGCGAAGCATCATGTGCTCGTAGGTGACCATTGGCCAGCTCCCGCTTCCCTTGCCTGTACATACACACTTCACCATGATGAGACGCCTCACACCGAGACCAGCATCGCACGCGCGCACGAGGGCACGCACCGTTGATGAGATAGGATGTGAACGGCTGCGATTTGAAGTCAAGGATGGCAGACGAAATGCTGGTGGGCGATGCCGTCACGCGCACCCCTTGCATATTGACGAGGTCAGCGAAGCCCAGATAGCGCAGAGTGCGAATGGGCTCTTGCGACGACATAGCAAGCGTGTAGTAGGTCGCCTCCAGTACAGTCGTCACATCGTCAACTAACACGGCCCGGCTTGTGTCGGCCACGGGAAAGTGGACTGTGTTGAGCATCTGAGACGAGAGAGAGAGAGAGATAGAGCAAGAGCAAGAGTAAGAGTAAGATCAGATAGACCGATTGTCTTCATTTAGAGGCCTCAGTTAGGGTGGTACCTGATTCTTGAATGTTTCGCTGGCAGCACTCAAGGTGTCAATGAGGATGCGGGTCGCTTTTATGTCGCTCGTGCTGATGACTACGCTGATGGGCTGCGCTGGGAGCAGGTGCTGGATGGTGGGGTTGAGTTCGCGAATGGCCGCGTGATCCCACGCATCCACCGTCCCCAGATAGATGTCGGCCAGAGTGGAGAGGTTGAGCGCCAATGAGCCCAGCGTCTGCAGCTCTGGAACCTACCTCACAAAGAGAGAGAGAGAGAGAGGAGAGAGAGAGAGAGAGAAGGAGTCCTTGACACGTCAGCTAGGCCTCCCTCGAACTCTCAAATTCTTGAGTACTTTAACAGAGCAGGGTACGTACGTTGTATCCCACGCCGATGGCATGGGCCAAGATCGGGAGACGGAACTCGTCGGCAGGAACTGCACGCTTCGTAGCTGACTGCTCCTCGCTCAGATCGAGACCCACGATGCCAAAGTCGATGTTGTCTGTAAGAGAGTCGGCGTCAATAATGCACACACATGTACCAAGCAACCTCAAGATCACAATGTGGCTTTGACGCCGTACCGACACTGAGGTCAGATGTGGCCTCGGCCTCGCCACTGGGGTAGTACGCCATCTGGAAGTTGGGGTCCAGGGGAAACGTGCGCGTCCATATGGGCCCGATTGCGAAGGGGTTCCCCTTACCGATGACTACCCGACTCGAGAATGTCTGCTTGCCATTGCACGACAGCAGACCGTAGGCGTCCATCAGCAACCTGGAGGAGCCAGACAGAAGAGGTCAGGTCCATGAAGTGATTAGGTTAAAGGCTAAGGAGACGACTTCCCCAGCGCCAGATCAAATGGAGATCAGGCCAAAACGGTACCGCTTGTAGGACAGAGGCAGAGGGACGTAACCCAGGCCCAAGACCGCAGAAGTGACGGCTTGCGAGTTGAGCTGGGTCCACGTGAGCATCTCCTGACCGTACGTGAGCCAGTTGCAGTCCGTAGCAAACGAGGCGATGCGAACGGTGACCGAGCTCATCATAACCATGGGCCACGACGTTGAAATATTGCCATTGTGCACCTCAACCAGGATAAAGCGGGCCGTGGCCCGGCCTGACACTTCGGACAGCGCCGATTGCACGGAATCGACCGTGGCATCCACCGTAGCACCTGCGGAGCAAAGTCCGATCTTAAGTTAGGGGCCCTGATCTGAGCGAACAACATGGGCCTCTCTAGGAGGTGAAGCGCGTACCAGCTGCATTCTTCATTCGAGCGTAGTTCAAGTTGGCCATATTGGCATACACGGTCGTCGTATAGGTCATGCTGTAGGGTATGTTCTGTAAGAGAACCCTCTCAATGTCAGAAAGTGAGTGTGTGTGTGAGAGAGAGAGAGAGAGATTAACAAAAAGAAGAAGAAGAAGATGAAGAAGAAGAAGATGAACACCAGGGAGGGACAGAGGGAATTGGTACGAGAACGTAGCCGAGCTGCTGCTCTCCCTGTGCCACTGAGACAGAGCGAAGCTGGTTGACGCCGTGTTGGGACCACTTGCTCGCAAACGAGTAGTTGGCGTAGCCCGAGAGCTCAAACTCGGGGTTGAAGTCGGCAAGTGCGTTGGAGAACACGTCAGAGATACTGGCACGACTTTCATTGGCGAACACGAGGACGATGACCTCATTGGGCAGCGATAGGTCGGGGTTGAGCTGGGCGATCGCTGAATCGTTCCAGTACACAACGTCGCCGGCCCAGATGCTCGCGAGCAGGGGCATGCTCATGACCTGTGTGGGGGAGGGGGTGGACGTCATATATGATCAGGCACCACCACGTGGGCCTATCAGCGTTCCGTGGGGCGAGCAAGAGAAGCGGAGAAGGGAGCGAGCGTACGAGGGTTTGGTTTCCGGCAGGAGCATGGTCGTGGAGATTGTACGCGATGACTACAGGCTGGCCCACGACCGGCAGGTGCACGACGTCGTAGGCCTCTTGCCAGGCAGGCGGGTAGGCTGCATCAATCGCGGCAAAGTCCTGCTCCCGAGACCACACACCAACCACCACCACCACTAACGGTGAGCGGAAAACACCTAATATCGCTCTGCCGACAAGCAAGCAGTGCACTCGCCGGCAACGCGTTGCCATAGAATGAAAGCCGTTGAGGGCGATTTTACCTTGGTTCCGGCGGCGACGGCGGCGACGGCCTGTTCGGCGGTGAAGCCCGGGGTGAAGAGGAGGCTAAAGTCTGGTTGTACGTACTGGTGTGTGCGCGGGCATTTGGTGACGGTTAGGATCGCACACACGAAAGAGAAGGAGGAAGAGGAAGAGGCGCGTGAGCGATATACAAAACCTTGTAATCTACAGCAACCCTGGCGACAAGAGTGCCGAAGTAGAGGCTGCCCGCGGAGGACATGATGGTTTCACCGCTGGCCACCCAAGGCCCAAAGGGAGGAGGGCACAGCAGAAGCAGCAAGAGGGCAGTCTTTGCTGCGGCAGCCGTCAACATCTTTCCTTGAGAATCGCTTAGTTGTTGTTGTGTTCGGCGTGCCGGACTAGGGCCAACGAAGCTTGAAGCTCGTGCGCGTGTCGGAGAGTTGGTGTGCCCAAACGGCGCAAGGCGCACACAACAGACACAAATAACGACCGTGGAGTTATGCCGCAGGAGATTTTTGACCAATGGGAGATAGGACTGATAGGAAGGAGCGACACGATTGGTCAAGAGACAATCGATCGCCTTCAACGGTTGGTGTGGTGCGTTGCAGTGTGTAATTATCTCTTCATGGGTTCCAGGTGGTCTAAGCCTCATGCAGCAGGTGGACTCTTTTTGGGCTAGAAAGGTTCACAAATACACTATCCTAATGAATGAAACAGGGGACATATTTTGTTTCCACAACCTTCTTGTGCAATTCTTATCAGATAGATAAATCAAACATAGATAATATAACCTCCTGACCTCTGACTTTTTCAATTTCAGTCTCAAATTTGGGAATCGCACAGTGAGGGGAAATAAGGATGATCCCTCTTTGGTAAAAAATCTTTTCCTTTTCAACATGCGCGGCGGTTTGAAAAATTACACTCAACGAGCTTGAGACAAGTTGAGCCATGCGAGGTTTGGTGGTATTGCTGGTGCTGCTGGGTTGGTGCTCTTGCATTCAGGCACAGTCACTATTTGGCTGTACCTACGTGGACTCTGCCTCAAACCGCTATGACCTCTCCCGTCTTGCTATGAAGTTCACGGCCTCTGCCGGGCAAACGCAGCTTGGTTCTCCGCCTCCCCTTTTCCACACTAGTCAATAATGAGCAAGGGCCCAGCACTCACTGCTACGTGCTTCTCCAGATCCCTCTCCCCCAGGGTACGCCTATTACATATCGCCGTGTCAGGCTGTAAAGGGCGTGCAAGGATGCGTAAACTTTGGCGTGTGCCAGATCGCAACAACTGGCTCCTCGTTCAGTCTTGGTGGAGTTAATGGCGTGAACACCTCAGCACGTACGCCTTCCACTCTCTCGTTCTCTCGCTCTCTCTCTCTCTCTCTCAATTTGCATGTGTGCTTCGCAATTAGCTGATGCTGTTGTGTTTACATGTGTGCACATGCATGTGTGGGATTCGCTTACACAGTGTCGGCTGGGGGCAAGGGCTTCAGTGTAACTTATCCAGTGGTGCAACAGCGTGGCTCCATTGTCAACTACATATGTGCTCCGGACGAGGGAGTGGGATCACCCAGATGGACGTCCGTCCCCGACTCCAACGGCCCGCCCTATGAGTTTATTTTCGAGTGGAGGACTCAGTACGCGTGCCCGATCGGCGGCGGAGGCGGAGGCGGAGGAAGCAGTTCTGGTGGTGGTCGCGTTTTGTCTGTGGGCTGGATCCTCGTCATTTGGTAAACGCCCATCTTCTGGTCGTGCTACGAGTTCATGAATCTCACCAGTTTGTGTTGCGCCTTCAGCTTGATATGCGTTGCTGTGGTGTACGCAGTGGTTGGCGCAGCTGTACAGAGGTTCGTCTTCAAGAGGACAGGCGTAGAGATGATTCCCAACAGTGGCCTCTGGCTTGCACTGCCCGGTCTCCTTAGGGTACCGTACTACTCCATCCGCCCAGACTCAGATTTGGGCACTCCGCTGACCTGTCCTGAACGACAGGATGGACATAAGTTTGTGTTCAACAAGGTGATTTGCAGGCGAGGTCAGTCTTCGTATCAAGAGGTATAAGCGTTCCGTATCCAGAAGGCAGCCCACCCTTTCGTTTCTCTCTCGTGAAAGTGCTCTTTGTGATGTATGTGCTTCTCTTTACTACTGTTGAGGACCGGGGCCCGGCCATCTGCACGTCCAGGTCGACTGACTGCACCACGCGCTAATACAGCCTTTCGAAAGTAACCACCCCTCAGGGCACATTGTTTTAACTGTCACATATATATTCGCCACTGGTCGCTCTTGTCCAGCTCAACGTAGGGATTAGCGCACTTGGCTACCCACACGCACCGCAGTTCAGCTATCAGCTGGTTCCAGTTGGAACGCAGGGTGCCCACCCACGCGTCGCACTCGAGCGCCATGAGCAGCTGAACGAAGTGATGGTGGGGAATGGTATCAGCTAACGCCATCTGCTTCACACCGTTTGAGTTGTCGCGCGGCAGATCGGAGAAGATCGCGGTCCAGTTCATGCTGTTGTTGGCGGCCTCGTGGATGACTCCGACGTCCTCCGTGGAGACGAACATGGTGCGACGAAGTGCGAGAGGTGACTGCAGATAGAGCCGTTCTGCTTCGCGTAGGTAGTCCTCGAAAGGATGCAGCGCCATCTCGCTTCCCTTGTCGCCGTGTCGAACGTGGGTCGAGACTGTACCGCGCGGGAGCGGAAACAAGGGCTGCTTCCGCTGACGCAGCATTGCGGCCATAGGCAGATTATCCGGCTTGGTGACCGTCATCGCGCCGTTTCCTGCGCGTCGTAAGGCCGCCAATGCCTCGATGGTGCGAGAGTTGAAGCGCATGATGAAGGCCGTACTCTGCGATCGCCACCAGTGCTTCCTCTCGAGCTCGGTCATGTGCGGCTCCTCCGCGGTCAGTATGTCGATAAATATCTTCGGCACCAAGTTGGGTTCCCTCGGAGGAGTGTGTGGTCCGCGTGCCGTTATCGTGTTGTTCTTGTTCGCGAACGACGAGCAGTTGGTCAGCGGTCGGAAGTAGCACAGCCAGTTGCGCACTTTTCCGCATAGATGAGCTGACGTGTAGGCACTCCCAGCACGGTCGCTCCATATGGCGATTCGTCCATCATCGATGGCCATGGCTAGCTGTCGGCCAGCGACGTGTATCTGAGACCCGAGTCCGCTGTTCCAAGGGGGGAGCAGGAGGTACTTGGCCTTGGCGCACTCTTTGGCGGTTCGGTACTGGTGCCGCCATATGAACCTTTGGGTCTCCTGAGTGCGCATAGCGAGGCCAGAGGCAGGGAGGAGGTCCGCGGCCAGGAAGTCATGGCCTTCCGCAGTATAGAGCCTCACATCTTGAGACGATGCATCTACTACAGAAGAAGAAGAAGAAGAAGAAAAGGAATGAAAAGGAGAAGTTGAAGAAGTAGGAGCATGGGGAGAAAAGGAGTAGTTGATACCAGCTGCAGGAGCCATAGTAGGAGCCGGGGCACAGTTGGTGCCAGCTGCAGGAGCAACAGTAGGAGCCGGGGCACACGGGGCACAGTTGGTACCAGCTGCAGGAGCAACAGTAGGAGCAGCAGCAGCAGGAACCGGCGCACAGTCGGAGGAAGGAGTGCTTGGTTCAAGGGAATTTGTAGTGCTAAAGCAGACGAGAAGGAGGCCTTGGATAATGAAAGTGCACCCAATAACTGCCACAGAAAACCTCAGCAGGTCCGTCGCGCCTGCGAAGGCCATGGAAAAAGTTGTTCGCTGCTCTCTTCTTATGCTTCTTCTCAGTCGCTCATTTACGAGAGAGCGCCCAAAAGCGAAGAACCGCGCGACCTCGTAATGAAGTTCCTTTTTCCTTTTTAGTGCTGGCACGCATGTCCGCTTGCTTTATCCGCGGCGCACCTTGAGGATGTAGCGAATGCGGACCTGCTCCTCGTTGTACACGATGTGCTCGTTGTACGTCAGTCTCCTGGTCACCGCGCCTTCCTCCTGCTCTGCGTCCTCTCGCCCCAGCGGGATCTTGACGCCCTCATCACTTGCATCGGCGCATTGCGGTGGTGCATCATCCCGAGGTCAGCAATTGGGGCGGTCAACAACAAGGAGCAGTGAAAAAGATGGAGGGTGTACGTGTAGATGGAGGCCGAAGGGGAAGGGACAGTGCGTCCGCAGCCGAGAGTAGAATGCTTGCCGCGCGGGAGGACCTCCACGTAGGTAGCGTCGTAACAGCGGTACTGCGTGCCCAGGGCCACCTCGCAAAGCAGGAACACGCCCACCTCACCCATGCCCAGGCCGCAGTATCCCACACTGCGAACACACGCATACAGGACGCACGGACCGTTAGTTTAAACACCACCGAGGGTCGCAAGTCGTCGCGGCGCCGAGTCTGGGCGCACCTCTTCTCGGCTACGTCCGCGAAGTAGACTGTTTGTCACGGAGATGAGTTATCACGGTAAGTGGATGAGTTAGCGCAGTGCGAGTGAGTGAGTTATAGCAGTGAATGGTGTGAGCGAGTGGGTGGGTGTTCACGTACTTCCTTTGCCGAACATGTAGCCAGTGTGAGGAGCTTCTGGCGGCGCAATGCGCAAGCCTTGGCGCAGGATACTCATCTGGTATTCCACCAGCACCACGGAAGCCAGAGTGAGGACACACGCGCCATGTGGTGGAAGAGAGAGAGAGGAGGCTTCCGTACGGTGTTGGCGAGTCGTGTGCCATGCGCAAGGAGCATGCGGTTGGGAAGGTGGGAGAACGGTCGGAAGCGCATGGCCTCGCCCTCGCGTTCGACCGCAAAGGCGTCCATCACGGTGAGACCCGAAGTGCCCATGAACTCGTTCACCACCAGCCACTCGTCGGAGCTTTTGTCGATGGGCGTCAGCTGGGTGTGGAGAGCGGTGTAGAGCTTCTCCAGGACGTGACCCTCGCCCGCTAGACCCTGCTCCGCCTCCGATAGAATCTGCACGCCCATATCGATGTCCGCTAACGACTGCACCACGCAAAGATAAGTCAGTCACTCGTGGGTCACGCTCACACTCACGCCCACTGAACTCATTCAGTGCATCGTACCTCAAGGATGCGCATCTGCTCGGACACCTGGCTGGTCTGCGAAATCACATCAGGCAGCTTGCGTCCGAAGTTGTAGGGAATGATGCTGTAGTACTTGTTCGAGAGTTCGACCAACGCAGTCCTGACGGGGCGTCACACAGCGGTTACAGTGAGCGTTTCTCTTCACCAGGAAGGAGACACGTTCAACGTGAGGGGAGCGAGGTGATCCCGAACCGGAAGCGAGAAGGCACAGGCTGGCCTGCAGTGTTCTTCTTCTCAATGAAAGTGATGATACCCGAGATGAGCTTCAACAGCTTGAACCCATTACGGATCTGGCCGCTGGTGAGCGACCCCAACCCTGGCACGACGCACATAGGTAAGATCAGCAATGGAGCGCCTGAGCGTGGCCAGTAGTGAGACGCGCGTTACCGGCAGTGCGGAGTCCGTAGGCGGCGTAGGTGTGCATGAACTCCTTCCGATTACTAATGAGATGCAGAAGCGACTGCACCGACCCGGGTAGACTGCACTTGGGATCCGCGACCTTCTCGTTTACGTCCGCGCTATTGTCGTCGTCGTCGTCCTCTTTCGGCATCTCGTCATCCTCGATCTCGTGCGTAGCCGGAATGTAGAAGTACCGGTCGTGAGCTTGCTGAAAGTCCGCTCGTTCCCTCCAGTTGTTCTGTCCATTGTGAACGCGCACAGGGGCAGTGAGCGAGATTTCTCACTCGCAAGTGGGATGCACATGGTGTGTGGCGATTATGTGTGATGGGTGAGCTCACCTTGGTCTTGTCGCGGAACTTCTGCTCAAAGGCCTTGATGGCCTCCTCCTTAGTCCCATAGGTCTGGAACTGAGACTCAAATCCATAGGAGCCCACGCGCGCCCACCGCGTCCTGTGAACGCACGAAAGTGAGCTCTATGTGCGTGCGTATCAAGCGTAGTAGAGTAGTGCGTACCAGAGATAAAAGATATCCGGCCGAGCACGGTTGCCAAAGGCCTGGATGATGTAGTACTTGTTGTGGCCGTACGTGCCGTACGAGATGTCGCACAAGTTGAGCTTGGCGTCGTACAGATATCCGGCTTGCTCGTCATCGGCTTGATGCTCCTTTTGATCCTCCTTCTCCTTCTCCTCGCCGTCATCCGTCTCTGCGCCGTCCGCACCCCAGAGAAGATAGACGCGACTTGCCTCGAGCCGGTACCGACGCTTAAACTCGTCGTCAACGAACCGCTGAGCCAGCTTGACGGTCCACTTCTTGGGCGGCGGGAACGGAATCTGCTCGATGTCGTCGCCAATCTCTGCGCCGACACTACAATTCAGCACTTCAACTGTCCCAAGCGCGTCATGTGTATGCAACATTTGTGTCAGTGAGGAGCGTACCGATGTCCGGCTCCTCTATTACTTCCTCCTCCGCTTCTGCTTCTTTCTCTTCTTTCTTGGCCTCATCTTCATCGGCCTCATCTGCTACTCTGGCCTTCTTGGTGGTGAGGCCATTCTCGGCTTTGGCTTCGGCTTCTTCTTCAGCGTCGTGGTCCGCATCCGGGTTGCTCTTGCGCTTGTTCTTGAGCGCGGCGAGCTCATCCGGCGAGAGGCTCGAGAACGAGAGCTGCTTCGTGTTCTGTGAGAGCATTTCGCGTGGAATCTTGTCCTTCGTGTTGCCGGTGACGTGCGTCACGACGAGCTGTTTGAGCTCCTCGAGTACCTGCCGTCGGTCCGTGTAGAGTTGCAGGCCCTCGTTGAGGAGCTCCAGCAGACTCACCAGCTGGGTCACGATCGGCTCCGATGTTTCGCCCTCGCGCAACTTGAACTCGGGGAAGAGGCCCACGAGCGTCGTGTCCGAAGGGACAGCCGCGGACGCGCGCACGAACTCGTAAAGGGCGGCAGCCGCAAGCGGCTTGCAGAGCGCAAGCAGCCTCTCGCCATTGGCATTCACCGAATGCGAGTCGGCGCCCTTGGCGAGCAGGGCTTGCATGATCTCGTAGCTGTTGTTCCTCGCGGCAACATACACTGCCGTCTCCCCACGTTCGCACTACACCACGATCACGATGTTGGAAGAGTGAGTGTGCAGCCAGACGTGCGCACACAACTGAAGAGGGATTGAGCTGGTGGTGAATGCGTGGGGCCTGTACAGCAACGTTAGGCGAGGCACCATGTGTCAGCAGAACCTCGACGCACTTGTCTGCCGATGTCTTCGCCGCGTAGAACAACGCTGCAGTGTGGTGGTGGTAGGAGGGCTCAACAGGTAAGTGTGCACGGTAGAGAGGAAGAGAGAGAGAGAGAGAGAGTGAGAGAGAGAGAGAGAGGGATAGTCTACCCGTGTTGCCCTTGGCGTCCTTGGCGTCCACGTCGATGCCCTGGATCTCGAGGAGCGCGCTCAGAAGCTTGTCGTTCCTGTACGACGCAAACGAGTGGGTGTGCGTGGCCCGAATGAGCGCGGTCTGCTGGTCGCTGTTGCGCGCATTGATGATTGTCGCTAGCCTCTTCTTGTTCTGGACATTCGTGTCCGACTCGTTCTTCTGCTTTTTCACCTCCTCCTCGTTCTCCGTCTCAACGTCCATCGCCACGCCCGTGGCAGCCGTGGCTTTGTCGCCGATTACTGCGGTGATCACCTGGGGCAAGTTCTTCCTTGCCGCGATGTGCAGAAGCGTCTCACCGTCTACCACACACGTCAGCGGTTAGACCACATCTGGGTTACTGCAGCAGCGGCAGCAAGCACCTTTGCCCGGCACGGTGATGTCGAGGCCCTGCTGACTGAGATATCGGAGCACCTGCGGATGGTTGGCCTCGGCGGCAAGCAGCGTGGGCAGCTTGGCGTTGCTGGCGAGGTCGGGCACGAGGCCCGCGGCGTCGGCCGGCAGCAGCTCCAACAGTCGATCGACCAGCTCTTGCCACCACTCACGGTAGCGCTCGTCGTCGTTGGACACCCGGAGGCCGCTTATTACTCCGACGAGTGCGTTCACATTCAGTTGCCTGAGCTCAGCTCGTCTCTCCTATTCATGTAAGAGTTGAGCTCGTGGTGCTGTTTCTGTTGCAACGGCAGTTACGAAGCGCGTGTCATGCAGTGCGTACCTCGCTGGCAGAGTACTTCTTTATGAGCACCTGGGCGAGCGTGTACTTGCCCGTCTGCAGCAGGTGTTGGAAGGCGGCAAACAGCTGCGAACCCTCCATACCGATGTCGAGCATCAAAAAGCAAAGTCCCTGTACAACAACATCATTTGATGCGTCAGCTGCAGCGTACCCATAGTGGCACCACATAGGAGACAGCGAACGAAGCGTACCTCATAGTTACGCACAGCGGCAAAGTCGAACAGAGTGGACGACTCGAGCTTCTGGATGGCCTGCATCTTTCGCTGCGACGGAACTGGCCAGTCAGGTTAGTTCCGTTCCAACACGCAGCGGTCAAGGAGGGAAGCAGGCGGCATAACGCACTCCATTTATGCTTGGTGACGGCCGTGGTGACCTTGGTGTTGAGGCTTGCCCCCTTTTGCATGAGCAGCGCGCCGTAGGTGACGTGGGACGCCACCAGGGCCTGGACCAACGGAGTGTTACCCTGTGTTGTCACGATCCAAACAGCGGGTGTTAGCGATTCGTGTTGCGCGATGTACAAGCTGTTGGCCGCTGTGGGTGGAGCACGAACGAGCTTGTCGGCGGCGTCGATGTTGGCACCGTGGTTGAGCAGGCAGAGCGAACTCATGACAGCTCCCTGCCGCGCGGCGAGGGCAAGAGGGGTCCAACCAGAGGCGTCGGGGTTGTCGATGCGGATACCCTCCACATCACAGAGCAGCGAAACACTCGCGATCGGATCACTGCCACCCATACAAGCAGCATGCGCTGAGTTTACGCACACACGACTTATGACACACGCACAAGAGAGAGAGAGAGAGAACGAGAGCGAGAAGAAACAAGCCATACCCGTTGCCGCTCTGAAGCACCGCATGCAGCGGGCTCTGGTTCTGCTTGTTGGGGATGTTTACATCCGCACCATGCTTGAGCAAGAGCTCCATCATTCGTGTATCTTGTCGACGGCAGGCGAGCAGGAGCGCCGTGTCGCCTGATGATGCAGAGAGACAAACGACAAACAGTCAGGCGCTCGTGATAGGCTAGCCCCACAAAAGCCTCCAATATCCTGCATTCCATCATTTGGCAGCCAGAGACATGTACCAGGACCAATGGTGGGCGTGTTGATCTCGCGAGGGTCGCCCAGGCGCCTGATGACCTCTCGCACCTGCCAGAGACGCACAACGTGCCCCTTGTTAATTCAGTGCTGAAGTTGCGAGGCTCTAAGTATCAACCACATGTTGTGTGACGATGAAGATGACGACAACGGGATGGATGCATACGTACAAGCTCTAGCTTGCCATTTTTGACGAAGAAGTGGATCGCGGATTCGCCAACGTATTGCCGGAACGAGGAGAGACTGCGCTCGCGTCTTCGGTACTTCTTCATCGCCGCCAACCACCCATTCACCTGTTTGAGCTTAGCCCTGTCCTCGGCGCTCATGTTATCGCCGGGCTCGCGGGGCTTCTCGCTGCCGTGCACATACTCGTCGTAGTCGCTCTCCTGGCACTCGGGCTTGACCGGCTGCACGTGCGTGTAGCACACCGGAGCCAGCAGGTCAAGGTTCTTGGGCGTGCTCATGTCCAGGAGAGTAGGCACCAGGGTGAAGTGGTTGAAAACGAGCGCGTAGGCGAGCGGCAGATTGCCGATCACGTCCCGCTGCTCCACGTTAGCGCCGCGCGCGCCGAAGAGCCGCAGGCAGTTCTTGAGCGACGAGCGCAAGTGCATCGGCACCGCGTCTTCCGAGTGTTGTTCCGACATGTGGCGCATGCGGGATAGTTGGCCCTCGAAGATCAGGTGCAGCACGTTCCTGCCATCTGTGAAGTGATGTGTGAGTTGAAAGGGCATGATTATCAGTGCCGGTATCCCGCGACTCAGAAGCAAGTTTCGCCGGCTCTTACCTTCGTCGGTGGCATTGATGTCGGCCCCGGCTTCGAGGAGGGAGTGAGCCACGTAGGTATTGTGGTACATGGCGGAGAGGTGCAGCGGTAGCTGCTTCCCGCTACCGAGCGAGGGATTGGCTTTCGCCTGAAGCAAGGCCAGTGCGGCGTCGGTGTTGCTGGACTCGCAGGCGCGGAAGAGTGGCGTCTTGCCTGTGATAGACCCATGGCCCCATCATAACAAACACATGGTGTGAACTATTTGGGAATATCATACCACACGACGAGCCCACCCCTACAGCTAGCTACTGAGTCGTACCGCCGCCATCCAAGGCATCCACGTTGGTGCCTTGCGCATTCGCCAGCAACCTGTATGTACCCACGCGTGAAACGATACAGACGAAAAGGAGGAGTAGCTGAGTATCAAGACTCACGCAATGTTCGTGCGGTTGTATGATGAGAGCGTACTTTGTGACCTCGTAAGCAAAGGCATTGAGCCCAACGGCGACGTGCAGCAACGTCTGCTTGCTATTGTTGACCTCGTTGAGCTGTATCGTGCCGGCGAACGTTTGCAGGATCTGTTGAGTCAGGTATGGATTACCCCTCTCCACGGCCATCATCACGGCAGACTTATGATCACCTGCATCGACAACTCGCTGGTCACTCCGAGTTGTTCATCATGCGAGCAGCAATCGATAGTAGTGCCACATGCGTACTGGGTGAGGTCTGGTTGATGTCCCGAACGTGCGGCAGCAACAGAGCCACAATGGCCTCCCTGTCCGTCACCAGGTATTCGAAGTTGTCGGAAGCCTGCTCGTCCTCGGACTCCATGTGGTTCTGGTGCGTGGCGCACGTGTGAGTCGGCTATCAGCTCTGCATGGTCAAAGATGGCTTGCATGCATGTAATTCGCCGCACCTCCCGCCTCTTGGCATAGTCCTTCTTCCTGCTCTGCACCTCCGGCTGCGAGAGATGGCTGCACCCTTGAATCGCGACCATCAATGGGCTGAGACCTCCTGCGCCCGTTGTCCACCCACCGCATGGTGAGCTGAGGTAATTCTGTGCGTGGTGTGCGTGCGCGCGTAGTGTGCGAACCTGACACAAAAGGAGCTGTCCCGCGAACTTGAGTGGTGATGTTTACATCCACGATGGGCTGATCGTCACCGTCTCGTTTACAAAGCAACAGCTTCACAAGCTCCAGGTCACCGTTGAGGCAGGCCCAATAGAGACCTGCGTGGACGTCAGTGTGTGCGCAACCGCCGATCACACCAGCCCAAAGATCTTCATCAGAGGAGAGAGGTTACCGGTCATCTTCTCAAGGTTGGCGGCGTTGACGTCGGCTCCGTTGTCAAGCAGGAAGCGAGCAGCAGGCAGGTTGGACTGCTTGCAGGCCAAGACGAACGGCGTCTCTCCGTTGTTGGTCCTGGAGTCGTTGTGAGCGTAAAACAACGTGGACTCATCCGCCAGAGGTGAGGAATTGTGAAAGTGCAGAGGGAAAGGAGTGCACCTGTCGTCGACGTCGACGCCCATGGAGAGGAGGAGGGCGGCAGCATCAGAGGAGAATGCTCCTCCGTGCTTCTCCTTCTTGGCGAACGAGTGCAGCAGGTGCTGTTGCTTGAGCTTGTCGAGCTGATGTTCGTCCTCCTTGATCGCATCAATCTGATCAGGCGTGATGCCCTTGGGGTTCGTCTTCAGGCCGCGCTTTAAGATCTCAACCGGATCGTTGGCTGTGATGACGCGCCAGAGCAGCAATGAGAGAACAGCACAGGCACAAGCATAAGCACAGCATTGTTGAACCTACCTAGCAGGACCGTTTTTTCTTCTGACGCCCGCACCAAGCCTGCAGAAAGGACAACAAAGCTTTAGTGCCGAGGCACAACCACTAGAATCATGTGACGAGAGGAGGTAGCGCACCGCGGAGCAGCGTGTAGGGTACAAAGCCCTTTCGCACCAACGACTCTGCCGTGGCGCCGATGCGATCCAGCTGGTACGCGTCCACGCACGCACACATAAAAACCGATCGGTTAGTGACGTTACGATCAACTCACACCCTCACGACCCGCGCGCGCGAGAGAAAGAGAGAGTTCAACACCTCTTTCTTGCCGCTGAACTCGGCCATGGGCAGGGTGGCCGACAAGATGCGCTTGAACTGTTGCAGCGATACATAGCCCTCTGTCCCAGGAACCCCACCAACCGCCCATGAGCGCGCCGGATAAGAATACACACACACTAGAGCGGGAATAATTTTTGTAAAATATTACTACAATATAAATACAATATAATAAAATTAAAATAAAGGGGTCCAAGCTTACCCTTCTTCTTATCGACGGCTTGGCAGTGTGCCTGGAGACGCGCGGCGGGAAGGAAGGACTCGTGGACCCACGCCAGCGTCTCCCACTCTTCCACCGGCCCCGCTGCGGCCGCTGCGGCCTCGGCCTCCCTCTGCTTCTTGGTCTTCCGCTTTGTGGGCGTCGCTCGCTTGGCAGCAGCCTTCTTGGTCTTGGTCTTGGTCTTGGTCTTCTTGGCCGCAGGGCTTGAGTCGGCCGCCTTCGCCTTTGGCTTGGATTTCTTTTCCTTTGTCTTTTCCTTCTTTGCCTCCGTGTCCGATGATGAGGGGGAGGTTTGCGCGACCTTGGCCTTCTTCTTGGCCGGGCTCGCTGTCTTTGCCTTTCCATTCTTCGCAGCCGCCGGCTTCTTCTGCTTCTTGACCGCTACATCTTCTTCGTGGTCGCTCGAGTCCGAGCTGAGCTCTTCCTTTCCCTTCCGCGACGCCGACGACGACCTGCCTCGCTTCATCTTCTTCGCAGTGACAACAATCTAACGGCCAACAATTTTTCAATTAAAATTTTTTATTTCGCTTTTTGACCAATCACAAAAAGTTACTGTTAAATTGTTCTTCAGTTGCCCGTCAAGCTGCGTCAACGATCTCTTTCTCCAGGTGGAGCTCAGCTACGGTCAGGTCGCGCATCTTGTGCTTCATGTGCTTGCCCGTCACAGTCATCGGGAACTCCTCCTTGAACAGAATGTACTCGGGAATCTGGCCCCGGCAACGATGATAACGTACGATCAATATCACCATCAAGACCACACAACAACTGGCAACCCATCATGGCACACGTACCTTGTAGTGCGCAATCTTCTCCTTGCAGAATGCCTGAATGTTTTCAGCCGTAACAGCTCGCGCTTCAGCATTGTCCTTCTTCTTGATCCACGCGCACACCTTCTCTCCGAACTGCGTACGCAGGGAGGGTTCTCGTTGTGAGAGGAAGAAGATGACAGAGAGGAGAGCGGCTTGTTTGTACCAGGCGATTAGGCACGCCGATGATTTGCACATCTTCTACTGCGGGATGCGTGTAGAGGAACTCCTCTACCTCCCTTGGGTACACGTTCTCGCCTCCACGGATGATTATGTCCTTGCTCCGACCCACAATCTTGCAGTAGCCGTCCTCGTCAATCACTACCGCCACCACCACCATCCAGTCGTTTAGAAGAAGACAGGAGTTGTTGAGAGGAACAGAAGATCAGCGTACCAGCGAGATCTCCGGTGTGCATCCAGCCACCGGCGTCTATGGCTTCAGCAGTCTTGGCGGGGTTGTTCCAGTAGCCATTCATCACAAGATAGCCCTTGGTGCATAGCTCGCCCACGTGGCCCACGGGAACCGTCCTCCCCTCGGAGTCAATGATCTTGCACTGCGAGCGCGCACTAGCTTAGCCTCTCGAGTAGAGCACAAACATACTCGCGCATGTGTCGCTTACCTCAGTGTGAGGATGAACTCGACCCACTGTTTCGACGCGCTTCACCAGTGGCGAGGTCAACTCAGTCTGAAAGCTGAGCAGCCACGTGAAAGGGCCAAGAGCAGAGGGACGATTAAAGTGAGTCCAGATCAGTGCACTGTCAGAGAATGCATTGAAAATCGAGCTTCTCACTCTGTACGTACCTGCCAGGAGAGGTTTCTGTCATGCCGTAGACGATGGTGACGTCCTTCATGTGCATCTCGCTCACAACGCGCTTCATGACCTCGATCGGGCAGGGACTGCCCGCTGTGGCCGCCCGCGCACACGAGGAACAGGTCAGACTTGCAGTGATTACAGCGCGAGAGGTGAGAGCACGACGAACCCATAATGCCCGTGCGTAGTGAACTGAGGTCGAACTCCTTGAACCGCGGATGCTCCAGCTCGGCGATCAGCACTGCAGCCGCGGAACATGTGCTCAATCAGCATCGAGCGACGTTATAACGAGGTAGTGATGGTGTATGGCGATGGGAAGGAGAGGAGTGGACGTACTAGTGGGCACCCCATGGAGAGCGGTGCACTTCTCCGCCTGGACGGCCTCAAGCACTTTGATTGGATCGAAAGAAGGAGACGGATAGACGATCTTGGCTCCATGTGTTAAGGCCGCCAGGTTGCCTGCCCAGCGCCATTGTCCCGACCAGTTATTACGAACCTCTCTGCGTGGCAGGATAGAGCGTGGCCGTACCGAGGACGAGCCCGAAGCAGTGGTAGAGAGGCACAGGAACGCAGAGGACATCGTTTGGTGTTAGACCCATCCGCTGGCCGGAGAAGTAGCCATTGTTGAGGATGTTGAGGTGTGACAGTGTTGCGCCCTGATGTCATAACGCGCAACACGCACAATCCGTGAGTGCTCTCCTGGGCACACCAGGGTGTAAGTTGCGAAGAGGCTGAGAACCTTGGGTAGGCCGGTGGTGCCCGACGTGAACTGAATGTTGATGGGGTCATCTACGTGCTGCGACAGGGCGAGCGATCGCAAGCCCTGCCTGATGGTTGGATTGCTCGCCTTCTCCGACAATAGGTCCACATAGCGGTGCATACCTGGCGATGCGACATGTCCACCCACCAAGCGTTGGTGTCAGCATGTCTCTGCCTAAATGCGTCCCGTCCCAACAATACGAGCACATGCAAGGGCGCACCGGTAACGTGCTGGTCCGTAATCTGAATGAGGTGCTTGAGGCTTGGTACTTTGGCCGAGTGGAGCTTGCCTGGTGCGCCTGAGAGCGCACGATAATGCACGTGAGTGCCACCGCAGGCCGAAGCGTGAAAGGACGTTGGGTGCGTACTGTTAGCAGCCTCTGGAATGAGTTGGTCGATGAGCGCGAAATAGTCGCTGGATTTGAGTCGGTCCGTAAGGATCAAGCCCTGGCACCCGATCAAGTTGAGCGAATGCCTGTGCACAGACATAAACGCAATGCGCACCGCCGCCAGAGTGATCCCTCAGGTAATGCTCTCTCTCTCTCTCTCTCTCTCTGTCGTTGCGTGTGCTGATTGTCTTGCTGTGCCGTACGTACTGAAGCTCATGAACGCGGTAGGCCGGATTGATGTTGACTAAGATTATGCCCGTCTTGGCAGTGGCGAACTGAGTCACAACCTACGAGTGCACAACGACGGCTCGTGAGTGAACGGTGCTCTCCCTTCCATCACAACACAAGGCCGTACGACATAGCTACGGGCGACGATACCCACTCGGCCGTGTTGGGCAGCCAGATGCCCAACCGATCGCCTCGTTGAAAGCCCAAGTCCAGAAGGCCTTGCGCGAATGCGTCCACATGTCGCTGCGACAGCCGGCCCCGAAGGCTCGAGTGTCAGTCAACACACGTGGTCCAATGCTCGCGTGCACACGCACACGCACACGCACAGCAATGCTCACCTGCAATTCGGTCCACGACCAGCGTATGTCCTGATGCACGACCCGGAGAGTCTCCTTGTCGCCGTAGAGATCAACCTGCTCGTCAAAGAAGGCCCCGATGGGCTTGCTGATCAACGGCGTCGAGCGATCGCCCTTGACGTGCGAGAGGAGCGTGATGGCGTGCGGGCTGGCCGGCGGGTGAATGGGCAGAGGCAAATGGTTCGGCTCTGGGCGGGCGGGCACATGGTCTTCGTGCGTCCTGGGCAGCAGGTTGGCTTGCGCCTCTGCCTTACGCGCCCACCACCATCGCCACTCGCACGTTAGAAAGCCGGGCGGACGGCAGAGAGGGGGGGGGGTAGCATGAAGTGGCGACCACTGCACCTGCGACTTCTCTGTGGTAGGGAGCGCGACACACAGGGCTGCTGCGGCCTATGTGGTAAATCCTGCACTGCATACCCACATAATCAGCTGCACGGCGGCCGAGAAGCGTGCCACACGTCGCCGCATGGCTTCTGCTTGTCGCGGCCAACGACAAGTTCTTCGAGGCCAGCCGCCCGACCCTCATCTTGTGCTCCACAGATCAATATTAATTTATATTATTTCCTACCATGAAAAGCGGAGAAAACAAAAGAAATTTAAAAAGCAGTGGTTGACCGCAACAACTTGGTCAACAACGACGGACAACGAGAAGCTGCAAGGACCTCCTCGGAGAGATGTGGGGCGCCGATGCAGAGAACCCGAGCGACCTTGCTGCTGCCTCTGCGGGACTGGGGCCTGAGGCGCGCCAGGAGTGGCCCCTGGAGGTTTGTGGTACGAACTGAGGACTCTTTTGTGTGGTGGTTGGGGGGGGATGGAGTGTGCCACCAAGAGAGTTTGTTTTCTCAAGCCAAAGCCGTGTCTATGTGCGTGTGTTTGAACGACGAGCGCAGAGGCCGCATGGCGACTGCAAGAAGCCGAACTGTCGGCATTGCGGGCCCTCTTCATGGAGGACTTGCTTGGTACGACGAGTGCATGTTGGCTGGGACGAGCTACGTCCAGGTGCTGGGTGGGGTCTATAGGCTGACCGCGCAACCCGTCGCCAATGTGTCGATTGGGCTGCGCCGCACAGAGAGCAGCTCGCTGCCGCCACGCTTCCAGATACGGATCCGAAGCAGCAGCGACTTGACCGAAGAGGAAGAGTGCTTTCTCACCGCGCATGGCTTCCAAGGCACCCAACCCCTCCGCATCGTCATCATCATCACTTTCCCCCTCTCCAGCTGCTGGGCTGACTCTTACTCTCTCGCTTCCGTGCACTGCCTGCTGCCACACCAGTGTCGCTCGCGCTGGTGGTGACGCTCACGCGAGCCTACCCCGAGGAACCGCCGGGCATCGAAGTGCGGTGGGACGGTCTCGAAGAGGGTCTCTCAGAATCACGCTATCCCGAGCTGTACGGCGTGCTCCAGCGTCAAGTACGTTCCATCTCACCATCAAGTCTGCTTTTCCCCAGCAATGTAACCGTCTCTCAATCCTCTCTC